>OX457089.1:30766511-30860550 GCA_949752835.1 Empis stercorea
ATCCATGTGTACAATATTATTATAATATTTTGGAGATTCGGTGTGTTCGTACATGATTTTAGGTGGATTTCTATCGTGTTTAGTGATATTACAAACATCACAATTATTAATAAATTTATGAATCAATTTTAACACTTTAGGATAATAATAAAGAGATTTTAATTCCGCAAATATTTCGGATATACCTCTGTGGTTAGATTTTAAATGTTTATCTTTTATAATATTTAACATTTCATTTTTGTCTGTTATGTCTGATAATTTATTACAAGATTTTAGAATTTTTAAGTTTTTATTATTAGCAAAGTTTTCTATATAAAGAGTCTGAAATTTTAGGTAAAGTGGGATATCATTACAATATACACACATTAATCCATTAGAGATAATACACCGTTTCATCATATCCAATAAGTTACTATCTTTAGTAACATGGAAACTGTTTTGGCATTTTTTATTAATAATTTTAAATGAATATTTTTCTTTATTAGAAGAATAAAGATATATTTGATTTTTATAAATATTTATTGGTTTTTCAGTAATTTTTATGTGTTGTGAGTCGTCCTCACGTGCACTGTGTATAGTTGCGTTAGTGGACATAACATCATTTTCAATGCCATTAACGTAACTCTGACTGCTATTAATTTCCTCGTTAAAAATATTGAACATCAACATATCAAGTTCATTATTTGCATTGGTACTATTTTCTGTATATGGAAAACGGCTGAATCCGTCCGCGACGTGATTGTCTTTACCTTTTAAATAATTTATACTGTTTTAATTTGGGGCCTTTTTGATTAGGGGGAAGGGGGCGCGGAGGGCTGTTTAATTTTTGAATGTACCAAAAAAACCATGTGGGGTATCAAATGAAAGGTCTTGACGAGTACATCTCATTGAGCGGAAGTCCGGGGGGCGCCGTGGGTCATGTCGGGCGCAAATCGGGGCAATGTGGGGCCCCATAATACAAAAAAGCATGTGGGGTATCAAATGAAAGGTTTTGACGAGTACATCTCATTGGACGGAGGTCCGGGGGGCGCCGTGGGTCATGTCGGGCGCAAATCGGGGCAATGTTGGGCTCCATAATACAAAAAATCATGTGGGGTATCAAATGAAATACCCGCCGTGGGTCATGTCAGGCCCAAAACGGGGTAAATGTGGGGTCCATAATACAAAGAAACATGTGGGGTATCAAATGAAAGGTCTTGACGAGTACATCACATTGGGCGGTAGTCCGGGGGCGCCGTGGGTCATGTCGGGAACGGGGACAATATTGGGCGCTGGAATACAAAAAATCATGTAGGGTATCAAATGCAGCGTCTTGGAGAGTAGATCTCAATGGGTGGTAGTCCGGGGACCGCCGTGGGTCAAGTGGGGCCCAAAATCAAAAAAATCATTTTGGGTATCAAATGAAAGGTCGTGAAGAGTACATCTTGTTGCTTAGTCCATAGGTCAAACGGGCCCAAAACCAGTTAACAGAAAATTTATTACTTTCCCTTTTATGAATTCCCTCCTCCAGTATGTCGGTATGTCGGTATCTCCTCACCTGGCCATAACTCTGAAACGGCGGGACCGATTGAGCTCCAATTTGGAAGGTGAGCTCGTGTCATCACATGATTGGTGCCCTATAAATTAAGGGCCTTTGTGATTAGAGGGAAGGGGCTGCGGAGGTCCGTTTAATTTTTGAATGTACCAAAAAAACCCCACATCAAATGAAAGGTCTTGACGAGTACATCTCATTAAGCGGTAGTCCGGGGGGCGGCGTGGGTCATGACTGGCTCAAAACGGGGTCAATGTTGGGCCCTATAATACAAGAACCATGTGCGGTATCAAATGAAAGGTCTTGACGAGTACATCTCATTGGACGGTGGTCCGGGGGGCGCCGTGGGTCATGTCGGGCGCAATTCGGGGCAATGTGGGCTCCATAATACATAAAATCATGTGGGGTATCAAATGAAAGGTCCTGAAGAGTACATCTAATTGAGCGGTAGTCCGGGGGGCGCCGTGGGTCATGTCAGGCCCAGAACGGGGGCAATGTGGGGTCCATAATACAAAAAAACATGTGGGGTATCAAATGAAAGGTCTTGAAGAGTACATCTCATTGAGCGGTAGTCCGGGGGGCGGCGTGGGTCATGACTGGCTCAAAACGGGGTCAATGTTGGGCCCTATAATACAAGAATCATGTGCGGTATCAAATGAAAGGTGTTGACGAGTACATCTCATTGGACGGTGGTCCGGGGGGCGCCGTGGGTCATGTCGGGCGCGAATCGGGGCAATGTGGGCCCCATAATACAAAAAATCATGTGGGGTATCAAATGAAAGGTCTTGACGAGTACATCTCATTGAGAGGTAGTCCGGGGGGCGCCGTCGGTCATGTCGGGTCCAAAACGGGGGCAATGTTGGGCTCCATAATACAAAAAATCATTTGGGGTATCAAATGAAAGGTCTTGACGAGTACATCTCATTGAGTGGTAGTCCGGTGGGCGCCGTGGGTCATGTCAGGCCCAGAACGGGGGCAATGTGGGGTCCATAATACAAAGCAACATGTGGGGTATCAAATGAAAGGTCTCCGACAGTACATCTCAATGGGCAGTAATCCGGAGGCGCCTTGAGTCATCTCGGGCCCAAAACGGGGTAATGTGGGGCCCTATCATACAAAAAATCATGTGGGGTATCAAATGAAAGGTCTTGAAGAGGACATCTTGTTGAGTACTCCGAGAGGTACTCTGGGTCTTGTGGTACCCATAATTCAAAAAGACATGAGAGGTATCAAATAAAAGGTATTGAAGAATACATCGCCCAAAAGTGTCATGTGGGCGCCCATCATAAAAAAAATCATGTGGGGCATCAAATGAAAGGCCTTGAAGAGTAGTCCGAACAGTACCCTGGGTCATGTGGAGCCAATTATACAAAAAACATGTAGGGCACCGGGGGCCATGGAAGGCCCAAAACATCGGCCACATGTGGAATTCCAAATCGTGGGCCATGAGGAGCTCAAACAAATCATTCCCAAGTTGTCAAAGTATTTAAATATTTTTAGTCGGTCAAATTAATAAATATTTGACCGACTAAAAAGTGTAAAATAAAAAATATAAATAAAAAAAAGTTTTTTAAAAATACTTTCCCTTAAAGAAATATTCAACTAAAAAGTAATAAACAAGCAAATAATACCACATCAATGTACTTTCCCGTTGAAATTGAGCAACTGTCAACAATAGTAAGGGAAAGGTAGACTTCTTTATAAATGGCATTAATTCTGATAAGGTCTACTTTCCCTTACTATTGCTGACAGTTGCTCAATTTCAACGGGAAAGTACATTGATGTGGTATTATTTGCTTGTTTATTACTTTTTAGTTGAATATTTCTTTAAGGGAAATTATTTTTAAAAAACTTTTTTTTATTTATATTTTTTTTTATTATTAAGCTATCGTTAATAAAATATCTGGTACATAATATAATGTTATATAACATCTCCCCCCTTTAAATATTTTTGGTCCTCCAAAAATTGTATTAATTAGAAAATGGGTCGATATTTTCATCATTTTTTTTCTTTTCATTTATATCAATTCTAGTAATTAGTTTAAAATAATTTTTTCTTTTACATAATAAACAAATTGTTACTATTACAATTACAATTACAATAAAAATGATTGTACTTAGAGATATATAGTTTAAAGTACTATTTTTAAATTCAACATATTCAAGAATTTCTCTGTTTTTAATTGTATTTAATTGTATACTTTCTAAGGTAAAATTTTTTATTAATATTTTATTTGTATTATCGTGTAATAAAGGTATTATAACATTATCTTTATATTTTTCCATTTTATTAATAAATTTAAATTCTGTAATATTAATTTCACAATTACTGAATTTAATAATATTGTTAAAAGAAATTACAATATCATGATCAATACAATTCTGAAATATTTTAGTATTTTGCAAATTTTTTGTTATAATTATATTTTCTTTAACTAGAGTAATAGTTTCTTCATTATTTATTCTAAAATAACAAGTACGGTTATTTTTCAATATATTTCTTATACAATTATCTTTACTACGAAAATGATAAGGTTATCTTTAAGTATTATGCTATTTTTAATATAAGGCAAAATTTCTGTCGTAATATTGTATGTAGTAATTTCTTCATCCGTAAGGATGTCATGTGCTAATATGTCTAATCGACTTAATAAAATTATGTGTTGCAACTTTTCGATATGTCTGTTGACCGTTGTTATGTCAGCATACATTTGTAGAATGAATTTCAAATTATGGTTTGTGGAAATAATTTCAGTTGCTTTCGCTGTAATATTACTTAAAAATTGATTGAGTTTGCTTTGTTGGGCATTTATATGATTAGTTACGGTGGCAAGTCCTTTAATTAAATTGTTATTAATTATAACCTGTTTGTTACTTTGTTCAGTCAATTGTTTACTGTTCATGGCTAAATTTTGTAAGTGACTATATATTTCGTTTGAATCGTCACTGTCCATGGTTCCTGCAATAAATTTCATTGCACTACCAAGGATATTTAATAGACCGCGACGAATACGACGCTTTTTAAATAAATCTGGTATTAACGTATTTAAATTATGTTTCAGATTTATTAATTCTCTGTGAAGTAATGAATATTCGCTATCGTGATCTCGTAATACTAATTTATCTAAATTGTATTCTAATGTTTTAACTATTTCTATATATTCCGTTGTATTAACTACATGTAATAATTTAGTATAGTTTTCAATAATTAATTTTTCGTTGAGTCTCATTAACACAAAACCATTTTCATCTTTTACTTGAGTAACATCAATCATTTGCATTAATATAGGTGATATAAAAACCAAGAGTAATTTTAAATCCATTTCCTAGAATTATAAAGATTGATTTTAATTTTGATGCTTATATTTTCTTTTTCTTTGTTTTTTGCAATATTTAGTATATCTTTTATTACTAGTATCTATTACATAGTTTCCTTCTATTTCGAATTTATCTAATTTTTTGTATTTGGGATTACTTTTAGCAACTTTTCTATTTACTACAATATCTTCTTTTAAGATTGGGTTAATGTCTTTTGTTTTATTCAACTTTTCCGTCCGTTTAATTTTTTCATTTTCAAATTTCTCAGCTAGAGTTAATATTTCTGTTTTATCGTAATTTTTATTAATAATATCTATCTGTTTTAGTTTGGTAGTAGAGTGAATAGTGGTGTTATAAGTTGTCAAAATTTTAAGTATTTTGTCATCTAAGTTCTCTAGATCTAGGTTATTTTCTTTGTCTACTTCTACTATTCTTATATGTTCATTTAAGGTACCGTGCAATCTTTCTACGTCTGAGTTTCCTGTTTTATTTCCTGCTGTTGTTAGGTGAAATTCTATGTCATTTTCTTTCAAAAACTGTTCTATTGCAGTATGTGTAATACCCTTTTCCCTATCTGTAATTAATTTGGTCATTTTTCCTAAATATAATATTCTTTCTTTAATTCCTTTTAGAAGAGAAACCCAAGTTCTATCTTCTAATTTATGTATTGTAGCATGTTTTGAAAATTTATCTAACATAGTGAGATACATAACATTTCTATATGGAAACCAAATATCCATGTGTACAATATTATTATAATATTTTGGAGATTCGGTGTGTTCGTACATGATTTTAGGTGGATTTCTATCGTGTTTAGTGATATTACAAACATCACAATTATTAATAAATTTATGAATCAATTTTAACAATGTAGGATAATAATAAAGAGATTTTAATTCCGCAAATATTTCGGATATACCTCTGTGGTTAGATTTTAAATGTTTATCTTTTATAATATTTAACATTTCATTTTTGTCTGTTATGTCTGATAATTTATTACAAGATTTTAGAATTTTTAAGTTTTTATTATTAGCAAAGTTTTCTATATAAAGAGTCTGAAATTTTAGGTAAAGTGGGATATCATTACAATATACACACATTATCCATTAGAGATAATACACCGTTTCATCATATCCAATAAGTTACTATCTTTAGTAACATGGAAACTGTTTTGGCATTTTTTATTAATAATTTTAAATGAATATTTTTCTTTATTAGAAGAATAAAGATATATTTGATTTTTATAAATATTTATTGGTTTTTCAGTAATTTTTATGTGTTGTGAGTCGTCCTCACGTGCACTGTGTATAGTTGCGTTAGTGGACATAACATCATTTTAACGTAACTCTGACTGCTATTAATTTCCTCGTTAAAAATATTGAACATCGACATATCAAGTTCATTATTTGCATTGGTACTATTTTCTGTATATGGAAAACGGCTTAATCCGTCCGCGACGTGATTGTCTTTACCTTTTAAATAATTTATACTGAAATTATATTCATTAAGTTGGATTTTCCAACGTTGGAGATTCATATTTGGTTCTCGTAGACCATTTAGCCAAACGAGAGGTTTATGATCTGTTTGAATTATGAACTCCCTACCATAAAGATATGTATGAAAATATTTTACAGACCAAACGATAGCCAAAAGCTCCTTCTCTATCGTCGAATATCGTTTTTCATGTTCATTAAGGGTACGAGATGCGAAACAGACAGGATGGTTGTTCTGGCTTAACACTGCGCCTATTGCATGGTTTGATGCGTCAGTTGTCAGAGTGAATTTTTTGTTAAAGTCAGGATTTGTAAGAATTGGGTCTGACGTTAGTAGTAATTTTATTTTATTAAAAGACTGAATATATTCCTTATCGCTTTTATTTATTTTAGAATTTTTTTTCAAAAATTTTACCATAGGGTATACTACTTTAGCGTAGTCTTTTATAAATTTACGGTAATAACCACTAGGTATAGGAAAGATTTTATCTCTTTTTGTGTTGTTGGTAACTCTATATTTTGTATGCATTCAATTTTTTTCCGATCAGGTTTAATTCCACCATGTGTTATTATGTGTCCTAAATAATTGGTTGAGCTTTCAGCAAAGCTACATTTGTCAATTTGAATTTTAAGATTAGCTTCTCGTAATCTTTGAAGGATTTTTTTTATTGAACAAAGATGCTCTTCCAATGAAGTTGAGAAAATTAATATGTCATCTAAATAAACGACGCAGATTTTGTTAATAAATTCTTTAAGCACATTATTCATTAGACGCTGAAAGGTAGAGGGTGAATTTTTCAGACCGAATGGCATTCGAGTAAACTCATAATGGCCATTGGCTGTTGAAAATGCTGTTTTGCATCTATCTTCTGGGTCCACTTCAACTTGATGAAACCCCTTCGCCAGATCGATAGTGGAAAAATATTGACATTTGCCGAGTTTATCGAACAATTCGTCGATTTTAGGCAAGGGAAATTTATCATCTAACGTATTTTCATTAAGTTTGCGGTAGTCGATTACGATTCTCCATTTTTGTTTTTCCGATTTATCTAATTTTTTGGGTACAACCCAAATTGGAGCATTGTATGGCGATGTACTATTTTTTATAATTCCCTGCTTCAACATTTGTGCTATTTGCCGATCAACTTCAACCCTATGTATTTCAGGGTACCTGTAGCTTCTGGTATATACCGGATTATTATTTTTTGTATTAATCTTATGTTTGATTTCATTCGTAAATGTGAAATCATTATTTTCATTATAAATTAAATCTTTGTAACTACTAAGCAAATGCTTTATACTATTAATATCTTCGGTTTGTAGATGATCCGCGAAATTAATTTCTAATTGTTGGGGAACTAAATTTTCGGTTTCGGTGTTGAGACTTATAGTATCATTAACATACGGGTTATAATAATAGAATTCTTCATAATTATTCAAAAAAATTGGTATTTTCGCATGTTCTGTAATAAGAGAACGATTTTTATAATCTATAATTGAGTTTAAAGATACTAAAATATTGTTTCCGATAATTCCATCGAAATTATTATGAAATGGGAATTCTAAAAATTCTACATCTCTTTTATTGTTAAAAATATCGAACAATGGAAACCTACAAATAACAGTTGATTGAATAATTCTATTTAATACTTTTAAATTTTGTGGTTTAGTAGTTGTTTTCCATTTTGGTTGGCATAAATTTGTATTAATTATGCTGAATTCAGCGCCAGTATCGATTATAAATTTTAATTTCTTTACTTTTGTGTTTATTATTATATAGGGTAGTTGTTTACTACGTCCTGGTGAAAATTTTGATTTTCAGGGATTTTTGAATTAATAGAAATATCCATTGGTTCTATTCCTATGTTATTATTTTCTTGGGTATTTTGAACGTTAGTATTGGTGTAATTAGTACGTCTACTAGGTGTAAAATTTCTTTGTTGTACATTTGCATTATTTTGAAATTGTCTATTCTGGTCATTTCTATTTGAAGAATAATTTGTTCGTTGTGTTTGTTGGCTTGGTGCCGAATTTCTTTGATTTCTGTTATAGTTTGTATTATTATGGTTGACCCCATCATTTGAATTATTATTATTTCGGTTATAATTATTATTATGATTATAACCATTAGAACTATTATTTCCGTTATAATTATTACTATGATTATGATCATTAGAACCATTATTACCGTTATGATTATGATTATGGTTATAATTATTCCGATGTCTATCACGATTTATATTAGGTTTTTTGTAGGAGTAACTATTTGAAGACATACTTTTAAAATTCAGATAACCATTAGTAGCTATTATTTCATAAGCATCACTTAGCGTTTTTGGGTCTCTGTTGATTATGATACCACGAACTGGTTCAGGTAAATTTCCTTTAAATATGTTAAGTACTAAACTATTATTATTATTACATTGATCAGTTGTCAATGTACCAGATAATAGATGTGCGTTATTTAAACGGCACAAAAGATTATTAATTTTGTTATAAAATTGCTCTACTGTAGAGGTACAACGACACATTGTTATATAGTCTATTAATTTAGAGGATGAAGTTTTTTCGCCATGATTTCTAATTAAAATTTGTTTCAAGTTAACCCAAGTATCTATTCGTCCATTAGCTAGCATACAATTTCGTGCATTACCTACTATTCTATCCTGAATGTAACCTAGTGCAATTTTCTTATTTTCGATATCTAATGTCTCAATAGTAGGTATTAATGATTCAATTCTGTCAATAAAATAAGGCAGATGATTTTTTTCACCAGTAAATGGAGTGATATTGGTAAATTGGTAGTACTAGTATCATTTGGTGTATTTGTCATTTTGTAAAATATAATTTATTAAATATTTATTTATGAAAATATAGTGATCAAATAATTTTTTTTTTGTTATTTTAATTTAAAAGCTTGAATGTTACTTTTACTTATTATAAACTCTAAATATACAAAGTAATTACTAATAATTATTTCCTTGTAACTAATATATTATTATTTAATTTTTTCCAATATTTTATTTGTAAATTATTTTAATAGTTGGTGTACCTTGGATGTTCTTTATAAATTTAGATGTTCTTGATGAATTTAGATGTTCTTGATGACAAATTAGGATGTTGTTTTGTTTTGTATGTTGAATCTGGATGCTGCTGATGTTGATTGGTGAATTTTACAGTTGACTTTCTTTTATTTTTTTTTTTTTTTGTTAGACTTGATTTCACTTATTTATTACAGTTTTGAAGCACAATTATTTGCAAATATAATTCTTTTAAATCAAAAGTTGATACTCAAAAATTTATATAAAAATGTAGTTATTATTTTAGTATACAATAATTACTTAGTATTATTTTAGTACACTAATATTTGTTTAGTGAGTTATAAGAAATTTACTGCAATCTTTATTTAAATATTTATTATACCACTGCACAAAAGTTTTTTGTTTCTGTTTTATTTTATTTATTTAATTGATGAATTAATTAACTAAATCACAATTTAATATGTTCCTTTTTTCACGAGTACCGACTGCGCCAGTTTTATATTATTGTATTCCTTTACTAAAATCTTATTTAAATAGGAAATAATATTTATTTATTTGATGGTTCGCAAAAAGAAAACGAAATAAAACACAATTTACTTTGTTAAGCGATAAATTTATTTATTGTTGCGTCTATAAAAGTTTCTTAAAAACTGGACTTAAAACTAACTTAGTAAATTTATTATGCATTTTTATAATTGTTAAGATAGCAAAATAAGCATAATTCAAAAATAAAATTCCTATGAATTATGATTATTTTAATTATAAGTGTTGTATGACACTATGTTTGTGAATTATGTTTTTTATTTATTCCCATCAAATAATTCCTTATCTTTCTAGGAATTGGGAATTGCATTTTTATTATTAAGCTATCGTTAATAAAATATCTGGTACATAATATAATGTTATATAACAATATATATAGAACAAAATAATAATACACATATGTATATGTAAGAATAGAAATAGTTGGGGGATTGGTGCGGAAAAGGTATAGCACTTTGAACAACAAAATTATTTAAAATTTATACTTATGAACTAAGTAAGCGCGTAAAAAATAGATAGAATGTAAGAATATGAGTTTAATATGAATATATATTAGAAACGTATAGTTACATATATGTATATAAAATAATAATTGATGCTGGAAAATGTATTGAACATTACATACAACAACAAAAATCATATTCTTTTTCCTTTTAACCAAAAATTTATTGTGATTTTTGCTAAAATTTCAAAGAAAGTTTTTCAGTTTTTTCATCTATTTTTTGAAATCTTTAGGGTGTGCTCTGCACCTGTAGCACCTTAGACGGCACGCTACTGTAGTGTAGTAATTAGTGTGTAGTATTCATGAATTTTCTGGTGAAACCGTGGGGAAGACATTTCAAGACGGAAGTAGTCCTTTCTCCGAATCCTCTAACCTACTAATCCTTTGTCCTCTTACTTGTTCATCTCTAATCCCATCCTTAAATACTGCCTACAAAGGGTCACTTGAATATCCGGATTTTTTTTCAATGGGAGTAAAAAAGTTCCATACTCTTTGACAAAAGGAGACTATTTAGATTAGATTACTAAACATTTTTTTTGATTATCGTAAGTTATTTAGTTTTTGATGCTTGATATTTCGTGATATTTCGTATTGTCTTGTTTACATTAGTTATATTTGGTTGTAAGCATTAACAATTAATTTTACAATAAGTGTTATTTAATAAATTATGACTCATTATAATGAGAGTACACTGCAGTAATAAAAACATTAACAATGTTAAATTAAATTGTTGCCCGGCTATCTAGGTCGGTAGAGCATGAGACCATCTCAGGGTGTGGGACAGCCCCACGTTTGTCTAAAAAGGAAAAAAAAAGTTTTTTTTTTAAATATCCTTATCATCTGTGATATTTTTTTTATTATTATTTTAGTGAGCGGCGATTTTTTTTTTGTAGTTTAGTATTAGTTTATTTACAATTAAGAGTTTCAGTATAGTAGTTATTTATTTATTAGAATAGTATTTACACTTAGTTGTTATTTAATTAATTTATTAGTTTTACATTTTTTTTTTGTTATATACACTTATACACTTAATTGTTAATTTATTAGTAGTTAAAATTAATTGTTAATTACATATAAGTGTTAAATTAGTTAATTATTTTTAGAATTATTTGTTATTTATTTTGATTATTATTAAATGGGGTTTATTTTTTTATTAGTTAGTTATATATAGTGTATTAATAGAAGAAGAGTAGATTATTATTATTAGTATTATGGATAATTTTTAGAATTTAGTTTATTAGTATTGATAGACCGTGTCTCCAGGAGAAAGCTGGGTGATTTCAGACTGGTTCTGGAGGGGACGCCAGAATCCAGTCTGTTTTGTGACACCCAAGAATTCCTAAAAATTTAAAAAAATAATAATTTAGAAATAAAAAAAAAATTATCAAAAATACTTCCTCTGCGTGAGTCTGTCAAGTTTGTGTTATTGTTTAGTTTGTTTTAATTCAGGTGATGGGGTCATATTTTTTTTCTAGGTTGGCTGTAGTTATCGTTAAGTTATTAATTTGTGGTGTCGTACCCTAGATGTCTTGGTGGCGGTGAATTTTTAATTTCTCTTTTCGAAAAAAGGTATTAAAATAATTCGGGGAGTCGAATTTTGACCGCGGCGCTGGACACCGGTTATAGAAATAAATTTGTAAGTAAATTTTTGTGTTTTTTAATCAATTTTCTAATGAGTTTTTATTTTAAGACAATTTGGTGAAAGCCGTGAGAAATATTAAATTAAGAAAAAAACTGATAATTGAAATTGAGTGTTAAAAGGAAAAACTAGGAAAGAAAACTCCTAGAAAAAAAAACAAATTTAAAAGGATTTTTGTTTAAAAATTAAAAAAAGAAACCAAAAAACAACCTTCTAATAAAGTGTGTCCATCGCGCGAGTTACGTTATCTAACATGACCCACAATAAGGAAAATGTCACTTATGTTGATAATAAAGAAACTAATGATTTAATGAATAAAATCAACATAAGAATTTAAAATGCCTAAAATGCATTAATATGCATTTTGTTATATTTAAAATAAAAAATAAAAAATCTTTATTTAAATTATGATTATCTCACATTTTTAATATTTACTTTAATTGATATTTAATCAATAAATAAAAGGGTAAACTAATCATTTCAATTATAAAAGTATTTACAATTGAAATGATGATCTTACACAAATTTAAATTTAATAATTTAATGTAATTTGAGAAATTAATATTTAAACGGAAATGATCATATATATACATATAAATATATTCATATATAATAAGAATATATATCTTATCTTATTCCCGTTTAATGTAATTCTTTTGTAAGAAGTTAAATGAAACTTCAAATCATTAATAAAAATTAGTCCTAAGACCACATTCAAGTAATATAGATCGACTCTGAAAAGAGTTAATATTACAAGAATATTCAAAATTTGTTATAATAATTATCATTTTATAGAATTTAGAATTTTGTCGGGAAATTTTATAAATTAAGAATAATATTGTCGCCAAAATAAATTAGAAAAACCTCTTTATTTTTCTACTCTAAATGGTATTTGTGAAGTAACAAATTAAATTATGCCCCAATTCCAATTGAATTTTATAAACTAAGAATAATAAAGTATTTTAATAGCTTCACTCTAAAGAGAGTAGTTATACAATATTATAAAAGGTTTTAATAAAGTCTGAAGACCAACTTAAAATCATCAACAACAAATCTCCTAAGAGATTGTTAAAATTAAAATTAAAGTAAGAATAAACAAAATTATAAATAAAAATTAGTTAATTTTGTTTTACTTAATAATAATAATTTTTTAATAATAAGTTAAAAAATATAATTGGTGCAGTCGGTAGGATACTATTCTAAAGAATAAGTTTCCAGTGATCGAATCGAAAATCATAATTAAATGTCGGAAACGCAATAGTATCTCTAAAAATTATTTAATATATAGAAACAAGGTTTTTAATTATTACAATAATAGTTAACTTTTAACTATATAAAATGGCACAAAACGAAGTTCATAATTTACAACAAATTCAAAACTTACAACAAATTATTCAACAAATGCGGGAGCAAAATCAAGCAGAAATTGCAGCTTTACGACAACAATTGTCCAACCAGAAAGAATTTTTCAATTATTAACAAATGATCAAATTTTGAATAAATTTCAAAATATTAAAACATTTTATAGAAAAACTGATTACATATTACATGAATTTATCAATGCTGTTGTGAATTGAGGCACCCTGTGCTTCAATTCACAACGGAAATTATAAAATTCCAATTCATTTCAAATTAATTAAATTATTAAATTTAATTAATGAAAAACAAAAGTTTCAAATTACGCGTTGCTCGTGCACAGAGAAATAATTTAATTCAATAAATAATAATTTCTCTGTGCTGACAACGCGTAAAACTA
The DNA here is from genome assembly GCA_949752835.1 of Empis stercorea. Classification (NCBI taxonomy): domain Eukaryota; kingdom Metazoa; phylum Arthropoda; class Insecta; order Diptera; family Empididae; genus Empis; species Empis stercorea. The sequence goes on from OX457089.1 coordinate 30,780,335, forward strand.
ATTAACCAATCGAATTAAAATTAATTTAAATTATTTTGTTGGAGAAGCTGATTGGTTTTCCAAAAAATTATTGGAAAGATTTTGGAAAGCCAAAAAAGCTCTCCAACAAAATAAAATAGAAAGAAAAATAAAAAAAATGAGTTGATCGGTTAGTCAGACGATCGAATAAATTAAATTGGTTAATTAAAGAAAAATAAAGTTTCAATTTAACATAGTAAATTAAATTAAAAGGCCAGTCGATTTAAACTTAAAATCTAAAAATTAGTCAAAGTCAGTAGTGATTCTCTTAAAAAGTTTAAACTTTAAATCTAAAAATTAGTAAATTTATGAAAAACCTAATTAAAATTAAATGTTGGACATTAACATTATCAAAACAAAACTTAATGTATTATACCAAAAAATTAGATAGTGTATTTACTAAATTAAAATAAAAGTTAAGGAATGAAATAACTTAATAAAAATTGTAATAAATAGAATAAGTGAAAGATTAATAAAAACACATTTTATATAAAAACAAGGGAGTTTAATTAAAAATTAATAAAAAAAAAAAAAGATTGAGTTAGAACAATTATAATACAAAATTAAAAGGTAATAATAAGAAATAAGGTAAAATAAAAGATTTCTGATTGTAATATATTAAAAACATTACATTGGCGCTGCGGACAGGATGAGAAGTACGTTTCTCATCCAAAAGAATTTGTGTAAAGGTAAAACGGGAGATTAAAACTAAATAAAAAGAGAAAAAAAAACTATCGTAAAATAAAATAGTGGACATTAACTAAAAATAAAAAAAAAATAATAATTTTAACACTAAATAAAATCTATAAAATTATTATAATTTAAAAAAAAAATATAAGCATCTTATAAAAAAAAAACAAATTTTTAAAACAGTGGTAGAATTTTAATAGAAGCAGATTTAACATAAATAAAAAATATATATAATATAAAATTTAACAAATTTTTTCTAATACAAAATAAAAAATTTTTTTTAACAAAAATAAAGGTGATTGAAGCAGTAAAAAAAAAAAAAAAATATATAAAAGTGGAAGCAGTAAAAAAAAAAAAAAATTGAAGCAGTTGAAGCAGATAATTACAAGAAGCTGTAAAGAGCAGAAGAGGCAAATAAATTTTTTTTTTTTAAAAAAATTAAGTAAAAGTTGTAAGTTTTTGTAATTATACATATTAAAATATTTAAAGTCCAATAATTTATCATATATACAAAATTATATTTGTAATATCTTTAATAAAAAATTACAAAAATGTGTAATAAATTAGGAAGATACGGATCTTCATTATTTTTTATAATTATTATTACTCCAAATCTAATTGTTTTAATAATGGAGAATAATAAAATTTATTTTTTGGCTAATTATTAAATTAAAATTGACAAATATAAAAAAAATTAAATTAATTAAAATATGAAATTAAATTATTAATGCAAAATTTATAGAAAATTGATTAAAGTTAAATTTGTTAAAATTTTGGTTGAAATAACAAATTATTCGAATAAATAAAAAATAAAAGAAAAATAATGTTAAAATTAATTTAATTAATTTTTTGTATTAGATTCATTAAAATTATTAAAGTATAAATGTAAAATTGTTAAATTTGGATTTACCTTTTATTGATTTAAAGTAGAAAAGGTATTAAAACAAAAAATATCTAAAAAAAAAAATTGGCCAAAAAATAAAATTAAAATTTTTTAATTAAAAAAAAAAAATATATATATATAAAATAATAAATATATAAAATCCTTAACGAAATTATAAAAATATATATATAAAAAAATCCTTTTTTTTTAAATTCCTAGTGAATCAGAAGAAAAAAAATCTTTATATACAAAGTCCAAATAAAATAAAATGCATATATAAAAAAAAAAAAAAACCCCTAAAATAATATATGTATAAATATACATATACAAAAAAAATGATATTTTTTTCTTATATACTTCCAAAAACCTTAACCTATCCCAATATCTGACCTAAATTCATTTTCTCTCTTCAATTTAATTCAAAAAAAAATAAATAAGTATATAATAAATAATTTTTTTTTGGGGTACACATATATAGGTATATAAAAAATAATAAGTAAAAGTTTTATACCTATACAATGGAAAATGATAAATTATTAAACATTATTATCACATATTATATTTGTATTCATAAAACTTTTTTTTATTCTCCAAGTATAAATTGCAAATTGTGCGTTTTTGATCAATTTGAATTTATAAATTTTATAATAAAGTTTTGTTTACGTGAAATATAATATACATAGAAGTGTATTATTATCAAAGTAAAATCGACAAAAAATAGGGTAACAAAACTAATTACGGTGTAAAAGGTTAAGTTATTTAATTTAATACAAAACTGTGTACAGAAAGTGCAAAATAAAATTGTGCACTAAGTTGACACAGGGCTGTGTAAAAATAAAGAACTTAATAAAAAAATTTTTTTTCATAAGTGTTAAAAAATGTTTTTTTAATAAAAATTGGTTTTAATAACCAACATTTTTTTTCGTTACCCTATATTTTCATTTTATATTAAAAATTCATTTATTTTTTGTTCGTAATGACGAAAATTATATATACATATATATAAAATGATATATATATATATTTTCAATTTACGTTTGTTCATTTTTATATAAAATATTATTGTCAACTTAAATTGATATTAATATAAATATTTTAAATGACGTACGTAAGTTTCATTAGAACAAAGCGCGTTTTTTTTTGTAACTTAACATATAAAAAGTTTTTCTTGGAGCAAACAAATTTTCTATTACGAAAATTAATAAATTTTTTTTGGGAATAAAATTTTTTTTACATAAATTTAGGAGTTGGAATTTCCTACTAATTTTCTGTTTGTTTGAGAAACAAAATTTTTTATTATTGCATATTTTTAGGGAATGAGAAAAATAAAAATAAAATAAAAATAAAGGAGTATTTTATTTTGAATAAAAATTATAGAATGATTTTTTAAATAAAATAAAATAAATAAAGGAAATTACATAAAATTTTTAGAAAAAATAAAATAAATTTTTTCGACCCCTAAAATAAATTTTTTCAGAACTTTTTATATCAAATGACCCCTAAAATAAAAGAAAAAATTTTTTACTAAAATTCAAATAAAAGAAAAATGACCCCTAAATCGTAATATAAAAAAAAAAAGCATATATAAATTATTGTTGTTGTTTAAAATTTTTTTTATAAACTAATGTCGCAAAATTCAAAACCCCCAACGTTGGCGCAATCAACTGTGTACAGAAAGTGCAAAATAAAATTGTGCACTAAGTTGACACAGGGCTGTGTAAAAATAAAGAACTTAATAAAAATTTTTTTTTTCATAAGTGTTAAAAAATTTTTTTTTAATAAAAATTGGTTTTAATAACCAACATTTTTTTTCGTTACCCTATATTTTCATTTTATATTAAAAATTCATTTATTTTTTGTTCGTAATGACGAAAATTATATATACATATATATAAAATGATATATATATATATTTTCAATTTACGTTTGTTCATTTTTATATAAAATATTATTGTCAACTTAAATTGATATTAATATAAATATTTTAAATGACGTACGTAAGTTTCATTAGAACAAAGCGCGTTTTTTTTTGTAACTTAACATATAAAAAGTTTTTCTTGGAGCAAACAAATTTTCTATTACGAAAATTAATAAATTTTTTTTGGGAATAAAATTTTTTTTACATAAATTTAGGAGTTGGAATTTCCTACTAATTTTCTGTTTGTTTGAGAAACAAAATTTTTTATTATTGCATATTTTTAGGGAATGAGAAAAATAAAAATAAAATAAAAATAAAGGAGTATTTTATTTTGAATAAAAATTATAGAATGATTTTTTAAATAAAATAAAATAAATAAAGGAAATTACATAAAATTTTTAGAAAAAATAAAATAAATTTTTTCGACCCCTAAAATAAATTTTTTCAGAACTTTTTATATCAAATGACCCCTAAAATAAAAGAAAAATTTTTTTACTAAAATTCAAATAAAAGAAAAATGACCCCTAAATCGTAATATAAAAAAAAAAAGCATATATAAATTATTGTTGTTGTTTAAAATTTTTTTTATAAACTAATGTCGCAAAATTCAAAACCCCCAACGTTGGCGCAATCAATTTTAAAATTTTCAAAGAGAATATCAACATTTTCATTTTTAAATTCAAGTCCGGAATTTGAAAATTCGGACGAACAAACTAAAACAAACGTAGAAAATATAGAAGCGGAACCAAATTTAGAAGTATTGGATAGAAATAATTTTGTTGATTTTTTACATCAAGTACAAGGAGAACGAATATCAGAAAATAGAAAAAGTTTTAGAACATTGAGGTCAGGAGTAAAATATAACAGAATTGGCCCAATAAGGAAAACAAGAAAAACTAGAAGAAATAAAGTTATAATTGCCAAAACGGAAAGAAAAAGTTTGAATATAAAAACAAGTGACAAAATGAATCCAATAAACGACCCCCATTATTTTAATTTCCAAAAAGTAAATAATACAAATAGAACAATAAATAAACCGGGACCATCAGGATTAAACTCGACCCCTATTCCACCACCACCACCAATTGCACATCGAGATGAATACGTTGCGGAAAATTTTACAAACGACAACTCATATCATTTGGAACCAACATTGTTACCAGTGGAAAAAATAATAAAAACATTTTTAGTACAAGTTCCAACATTTTCGGGTGTAGGGTTGGACATTGAGAATGAGTTAAACAATTTTCTCGAATTAGCTCATCAAGCATACGAATTGACCAGAGATGAACAAAAGGGAATATTATTAAGAATTTTAATAACAAGTAAACTGACTGGTGCAGCCAACGCACTTTTCAGATATGCCAACGTTGAAAACTTTAACCAATATAAAGATATTTTACGTAATCGTTTCATAGAGAGTAAAGATATGGCTACATTAGCATCAGAAATGATGGGAATGTACGAATACGAAAACGAATCAGTGGAATTATTTGGGGAAAGAATAGCAGAAAAATTGGCGGCGTATAGAAATAGAGTCAATGAAAGGTATCAAAACGAGGGACGAGCCTTAATAAACGAAATGGAAATAACCGCAAAAAGAATATTTTTAGGAGGACTGCGTTCATCAGAATTGAAACAATATTTAATTTTTAAAAACCCCGAAAACTTAAGAGTGTCCATAGGAGCGGCTCGACAGTACTTGAATGAAACAAGGAACTTAGGAAATATAGGGAGTTCGGATAAAAATAGTAGTAATAATCAAGGGGACCAAATGATGAATTTATTAACCAATATGATGAAAAAATTAAATGAAAATGGCGGACATGGGCAACAACCAAATAATAACCGGTTAAATCATGGAAACAATTTTAGAAATAATAGTAATAATAATTATTTCCGGGGAACAACAGGTAACTTTAAATACAACAACAACAACAACAATAATGCACAATTTACAAATAATAATAATTATAATAATAATAATAAACAATTCTCAAACAATAGTAGCAACTATAATTTTAATAACAACAATAAGACCCCTAACAGAAATTACAACATGGTTAGTGGTAATAATTTTCCAACTAACAATAAAAATAATACAAACAATTATAATAGTAATTATAATAATAATTACAATAACAATCGGAATAATAATAGTAATAATAATAATGGTAACAACAAAGTGCCATTTAAAGGGCCAACAACTAACAATATTAAATGTTTCAAGTGTGGTAAACCGGGACATATTAGTAGGGAATGTACTTGGGAAGCACCACAAAATATAAATTCTTCAATTCTACGATGCACACACTGCGGAATGAATGGACATACTTCCACTCATTGTTTCAAATTGCGATCAGGAAATGTCAATACAACAAATCAGAGAGTACTTGCATTAGACAGTGAAAATATAGCTGAAAATCAATGTGACTGGTGTGCACGAAAAGGTCATAAAATCGTGCATTGCGAAGCACGTCAAGCATATGTATCTAAAAAAGCGTTGGAATCGGGAAACGAGGATGGAGTGAACTAAAGAAGCCCAGCTCATTCCTCCAAAAGGGCGAAGAAACCACCTTACAGGAGCCCATAGTTCAATTATCATTAGATATAGCTAAAAAAGATAAAATTAAATTATTGGTAGATACGGGAGCACAAGTTAGTTTGATAAAAAATACAACTTTAAAAAAAGGAACACCTATACTAACAAATGATAAAACAAATTTAAGTACAATAACAAAAAATGTAAGCTCCACTATAGGTTCCTGTGAAGGAAAATTTTTATTAGGAAATAATTTCACTTGCAAATTTCAAGTCACAGATAATGACATAAATTTACCTGTTGATGGTATTTTAGGAAATAATTTTTTATCTTCAAATTGTAATATTTTAGGACCAGAACAAAAACTTCATTTTCCAAAAACGGAAAATAATACAACAGAATTCTGTATTCCATTTATAAGGAAAAATAAAATAGGTATAATAAATTCGCATTACATTGAGAATCCATTTAAACAATTAGATCAAGTTAAAATAAAAGAAATTCAGGGAATTTTCGACAACATAAAAAGTAAGTTTTATAAAAATAAGGATGAAATCTTATTAGACGAAGATAAATCCAAGGTAAAAGAAGAGGAAGAGAAAGTGATTAAGAAAAAGGAATTTTTTAACATTACTGAAGAAAATGTTGAAAAAATTGTTGAAATAAATGATGAAATTATATTAGTTAATGCGGAAATCACAGATGATTCAGTGGAAGTTAGTGATAGTGATTTAAATAATAAAATAAATGTTGGAGAAATTTATGGAGAAAAAATTGAAACAGGAAATATTTTAAATGATGAAAAGATTATAATGGATAACGTTAATGTAAAAAATGTAATGAGAAAAAATGGAGAAATATGGATTCCGGCGCGTATGGAAAAATTAATAAGTTTACCTACAACAGAAATGGGAGAATTTTTTTGTAAAGCACAACAACTAAAACCAGGTGTATTATTAGGAAATTGTTTGGTTGAAGCAAAAAACAATACGGTAAAGGTATGTATAGCCAACGTAAGTAATGAAGAAGTAAAAATTGAAGATATAAAACTTAAATTGACTCCTATAGAAAATTTTCATATAAGACCCCTAAAATGAAACTTCTAAGTATAAAAAAAATGGACCCCTAAAGACTCATGAAATTAAAAGCAAAAAAGAAAAAAAACCCCGAGGGAGACGCAAGGATACACCATTGGCGGATATATTTAGATTATTTGAAGAAGACAGCTGTATCAATTATCAGGAAGACGAAACAGAAAATAAAGCTGTTAAAGAGAGAATTGAATCTCTGAAGAAAATTTTAAAAAATAATTCAATATTAACAACAGAAGAACAAAATACAATAGATAAAATTTGTGAAGAATGTAATGACATTTTCCATTTACCAGGAGATAGATTAACTCATACTGATGTTATTACACACAAAATAAGAACGACCCCGGAACAAATACCAATCAATAGCAGGCAGTACAGATTAGCGGAATGTCACAAAAAGGTGATTAATGAAGAAATAAAAAATTTATTAGAAGAAGAAATAATACAACCAAGTCGGAGTCCTTGGAATTCACCTTTACTGGTTGTTCCAAAAAAGGCTGGACCGGAGGGAGAAAAAAGATACAGAGTGGTAGTAGATTTTAGGAAAATTAATGAGGTGACATTGGGAGACGCTTTCCCCCTACCAAGGATAGCAGACATAATAGATCAATTAGGAGGATCTGTGTATTTTTCAACATTGGATCTAGCAAGTGGATATCATCAAGTAGCAGTAGACCCCGAAGACAGAGAAAAAACGGCTTTCAGCACTATTTTCGGACATTACGAATTTAAACGAATGCCTTTTGGCTTATCAGGTGCACCAGCAACATTTCAGCGATTAATGAACCACATTTTATCCGGTTTACAAGGTTTTAAGTGTTTTGTATATTTAGATGACATTGTTATCTATGGAAGAACTTTAAAGGATCATGACGAAAAACTTAGAGCAGTATTTGACAGATTAAGGGAAAATAACTTGAAGCTTCAGCCAGAAAAATGTAAATTTCTCAAGAAGGAAGTTATTTATTTAGGTTATAGAATTACAACGGACGGAATATTACCGAATCCAGAAAAAACAAAGTGTGTTGCTGAACACCCAGTACCTAAAACAACAAAACAATTACAATCGTTTTTGGGGCTGGTACACTATTATCGTGCAAGTATGCCATTTTTAGCGGAAAAGGGTGAACCATTGTATCAAATGGCATCAAAAAATAAAAAATACGAATGGACAGAGATACATCAGAAGGCGTTTGAGGAAATAAAAAAGTTGTTAACGTCACCACCTATATTAAAATATCCTGATTTTACAAAACCGTTTTTATTAACTACTGACGCCAGTAACCATGCACTAGGAGCAGTTTTGTCGCAAGGGGAGGTAGGCAAGGATTTACCAATAGCATATGCGAGCAGGGTGTTAAATAAAGCAGAAAGAAATTATGCTACAATAAATAAGGAAATGTTGGCGGTTTATTGGGCAATAAAAAACTTTAGATGCTATTTATTAGGAAAGGAGTTTAACATCTATACTGATCATAAGCCACTTATCAGTGAATACAAGAAAAAAGACCCCGAAGGAAAAATAAATAGATGGAAAACGAGATTAGCAGAATATAATTTTAAAATATTATACAAACCAGGTAAATTAAATACTAATGCCGATGCTTTAAGTAGAATTCCAGAAGAGGAGAATAATGAAGTAACAAAGACATTTGCTATAACGAGGGCAAAAACTCGACAAAAAGAAATAGAAATTTTAAATACAAAAGAAGAAAATATAAAGTTGGACAAAACAATGGAAATTGACAAAATGGATGAAACTTTGAATGAGGAACAAGAATTAATACCAGAAAATACCGAAAAAATAATGTTAAACAACAGAGAAGAAATACTAGCTGTTTTAAAGGAATATCATGACTCCCCTTTAGGAGGTCATGCTGGAATCACAAAAACGTATTTAAGGATAAAACAATTTTATTTTTGGAAGAAAATGTTAGCAGATATATACAATTACATTAAAAAATGCCCCAAATGTCAGAAAAATAAAAGAGGTCGGATCACAAAGATGCCAATGATTCTGACAAGGACAGCTTTAAAACCATTTGATCGTGTATATATGGACATAGTAGGACCTTTTCCTATAACTCTAAAAGGGAACAAATATATATTAACATTTCAGGATGATTTAACGAAAATATTGGATGGTATTCCTATTTCAAATCAAGAAGCAGAAACGGTGGCTGAAGTATTTTATACTAAAATAATTTTAAAATATGCACTAATTCCTAAAGAATTATTGACGGATCAAGGTACCAATTTCACTAGTAAACTACTTCAACAATTATGCAAAATATTAAAAATAAAAAAGATTCAGACTACTGCATATCATCCACAAACTAATGGTTCGCTAGAACGTCGACATGGACCACTAGTGGAATATTTAAAAATATTTGTAAATGAAAATCCTCAAACTTGGGATGATTGGGTAGCTGAAGCAACTTTCGTACACAATCACACTCCACACATAGGTACAAAGTTCTCACCTTTATTTGCATTGTATGGTTTTTCGGAGCCTTTACCTAGTAGTCTTAAAAGGCAACCTGAACCTTTATATAATTTTGATGATTTTTGTTTATCAATGAAAGCAAGAATGCAACGAGTACACGAAATAGCGAGAACAAATCTAAATTTAAGCAAAGTTAAATCGAAAATTTATTATGACAAAAATGAAAAGGTAGAAAAATTCGAAATAGGTGATAAGGTATTATTATTGAATCCAGCAAAGATTCACAAATTGAGCGAAAATTGGTTAGGACCATATGAGGTGGTAGGTTCGGATCAAGTAAACTCCTTAATTAAAATTAACAAAAAAGTTAGAAATGTACATAATAATAGATTAAAAAGATGGAAGGATTAAGGAATTTTTTTTATATAAGCCACTTCTATAACTAAAGACTAAATCTCTTGTTTTCTTTTGGTATATTTTTAGCACCATGTTTTATTTATTGAAAATTATATTGGGAGTATTATGCATATTAACCAAGGCAGTGCAGGGAACACCATTATCAATTACAAAATTAAATTCAACAGGCGCTTTATTCGAGAGTCAAGGAAATCTATTAATTTATAAAAGTAATATAGAAATTTTTTCAAAATTTAAATTAATACCAATAGAAGAAGTTAATTTGTTCATAGATAATATAGAAAAAATGTTAAATAAATCTTGTTCCTTATTATCTAAAGTACTAAAGGAAAATAATTGTAATTGGTGGTTAGATGATATAAATCATTATGGGAAAATGTTGACTAGTGAAATAACTAAAACAAATCATTTTTTTACCATTAGGAAAAAACGAGGTTTAATAGATGGAATAGGTAATATTGCAAAAAGTTTATTCGGAACTATGGACGCACAGGACGCTGAGAAAATTTACGGACTATTAGACAAATTACAGACAGATAACAGTCGAAGATTAGAATTAATAAATAAACATGCAGCAGTTATACGTACAGATTTCGAATTTTTAAAGGACGTGACTTTAAACACAACTAAGGGGTTAAAACATTTAGAGAAAAGAGTTCTGATGTTAGAAGAAAAAATTATAAGGGAAAATAACGCTTTGGGCGCAAAAGTAGAATTAAATTCTTACCAACTAGAAATGGACCAAATAGTAAATATGGCAATGTCAAAATTTGGACAGTTACAAGGATTATTACAAGAACAAGCGGAAATCATAACCGCTTTACAAACAAATAAGCTGCATCCATATATTATGGATTCTACAGTCCTAATAAACATAGTAAATAATATAACGAATGGACAAGGACATGACATATTACATTCAGTTCGGACACTTAACAGAATTACGGTAATAGACGTTAATCATCATGAGGGACAAATAGGAATACGAATTACAATTCCATGGTTGGAAAAAGAATTGTATAAATTGCATAAAATATATCCGGTTCCAGTAGAAATAACAGATCACAATTATGCTATTTTAGTTTTGGAATGGGATTTTATTTGTAGTAATAATTGGGGACATTTCTTACATTTTTCATCAAGTGAATTTAAACAAAATTGTGTATTACCAGGTAAAAACGGTGATCTAGGTTTTACTATATGTAAACAATTACATCCAAAATTGTTGCAAGCTCCAAAGGATAATTGCGTAATGGAATTGTTTAATCAGCAGGAAAATAATAACATTACCTTTTTTAAAATTTGTCAATATAAAATTACAACAGTAATAACTACCCATCTTATACCATTAAATGAAGAAAACTCATGGTTATATTTGTTCAAAAATGAGCAACAACTCACTAGTTATTGTAATCCAATAACTACCAAAACTATAATATATGGCATAGGAATTTTAAAGTTATTAGACAATTGCGTTTTCATTGTGGGCAATTTAGATTTACCATATAGACATACTTTTAAAACAAATACAAACGAAACAGGGATAACAAGTTGGCTTTCTACATCCATTCCAATAAAAAATGAAATAAATCTAAAAATTCTAAAAAATAATACAAAATTATTAAAATCCACGGAAATTACATTAATGGACGCAGGGGAACTTACAAAGGAATTTGACAAAAAGGGGAAAACATTGAGTGAATTGGAACTAGAATGGGAAGAGGAAAACAAAAGGGAAGAAATGACAAATTACCAACACTTAACAAATCGTTGGCAAATAGGAGGGCTAGGTAGTTTAGTGGTTTTAATAATAATATATGTTATTTACAAAATTATTATTAATCGTTGTAAGAAAACTAATAATAAAGTTCAGAAACCGGATCAATCTAATGGGGAAATCCCATTAGCTACTATATCTGAAAAGAAACTCGTGGGACCAGGTACTGTAAACGCAATAGGCAATAGTTCGAAAACTTTGAATTTTTCACAGTTATCTTTTCCTACACCGGAATTACCGGTACTTCACAACTCTTAAGTTGAATAATTAACTAATTATTAACTAATAAATAAAACCCCTATATAATAGAATTAACTAATAAATAAAACCTCTATATGATAGAATTAACTAATAAATAAACCTCTATATAATAAAATTAACTAATAAAAAAAAAAAAACCTCTATATGATATAATTAACTAATAAATAAACCTCTATATAATAGAATTAACTAATAAATAAAACCCCTATATAACAGAATTAACTAATAAATAAGACCCCGATATAATGAAGATAACTAATAAATACGATCGCTATATAGTAATAAGATATATAGAAAAAACAAAACTCCTAAAAAATTTTTTTTTTTCAATTAGATTCGTAAACAATAAGAAAAGCAAAACAGGGAATAACGAAGAGAAAAGAAAACAGGGAATAAGAAAATAAAAATTTTATTCATTTTTTTTAACAAAAAAAATATATTTTTTGATTCAATTTTTTTTATTTATATTCAATATTCAAAAAATTTATATTCAAAAAATTTTTAATTTTTTAATATTATTTTTGTGACATTTTTTTATATTAGTTTTTTTTTGTCATTTTCAATTACATTTTTTTATTAATAAAATTTTTTAATTTGCAAGTGTTTTTGATGTTTTAATATAATGAAGTTTGTTTTCGCATTTTTTTTTGATGGTTTTATTTTTAAAATTTCCTAAAAAAGAAAGGAAATTTTTATTATTTTTTTTATTGCAATAAATTAACAGAATAACTAACCTTTATTGTATGTCATTGTAAAATTTGTAATATTTTCGTCGCTTGGACAGGTTGCGGGGCAGGGACACTCCCGGATGTAGGTGGGAGTAGTGGTATGTAAGGTGTTCTTTGCGGCTAAAGGGCCGCTTACATACCACGCACTGCCATGCCTTCTGAGGGTTATGAGTCATAAGGTGACGGGTGAAATGCCCCTTATGACTCGTTTCATACCCACAGAGGGCACACAACCGGGAACGGCCCGCTGCACTAGGCCGAGTAGCCTGGCCGGCCCGGTCGACCGCAACCTCCTCAATAGTTGTTTCGAGGGCCTCAACATTGATATTGTCACCGATGGTAATTAATTCGGTCTCAATATTTTCTTCGGATTCTAATATAAAAGAGGGATATATATAAAATTTTAAATTTTTAAGTTTTTTTTAAAAAAAAAAAAATTTTTTATGCTTACCAATTATCTTTATTTTTTTTAAAATTACGAAACAATTTTTTAGTCTGAAAAAAAAAAAAAAAAAAAAAAAAAAAAAATAGGATTAATCATTATTTTAATTAATTAATACATTTAATTTAAGGTAAAATACACAAAAGAAAAAAGATTTTTTTTACTTACTTGAATGACATTTTTTTTTTAGATTTAGTAATGGTTTGTATTTGTAATGAAAATATTTGTAATAATTTTTAATATTTTTTTTTTAAAAATTAGTAATTAACTTTTGAACTCCACGAAGTATAAATTAATACTAAATTAAATCTTTAATAATGCATTAAAAAACTAATAATGCATCCAAAAAGTGCATTGGATAGCACAAAATTATCATTTTTAATCTTAATACAATTTTTACACAAAACCCCTAATGAACAAATACATAAGTTGATTGTATTTTCAAGTAGGTATATAAGAGATTTGTGTGCATTAGTTGATTGTATTTTCAATTAAAAAAAAAAATAAGATATTAGTGTGCATTCTTAAAGATTTTTTTTTGGACAAATTTTACGGCGAGCGAAATAAGGTGGATTTATATGGGAAAGAAATAAAAAAAATACGATAAACAAACCCCGGGTTTGTCAAAAGCACATTTCCTCAAAATCGCCACATGTAGAACTATGAGCTATTGTAAAACAATGAGAATTCCTATATGTGCATATTGTGCAGTTTTAGTAGTATTTTCAATGTACTATACATAGGAAAGATAAAAAATGATATGGTAAATATAGGTAAAAAATGTATCCCTGTTGGATTTTATAAATTTTTTTTCCTTCCAAGTTTATTATTCCAACAAAATACATATATATAAAATTATCATTTAAGTTTTCCCTAATTTTGCTTTTAATTGAACATATAATGTGATATGAAATAATATCCAATATTCCCTTTATAAAGCTCCTAAAAATATGCAAAATGTTCGTTTTTTTGCAAAATTTTACATGATTAAGAATTTTGATTAATTATAAGTGTGAGGCAAATGACTATAATTTATTAATTAATGCACTTTAAACAAATATGAACTTTGAAACTTTTCCCAATATTTGTTTTTAAAAATATTGTGCAGTTATAATTTTACAAGTAAATTAAAAATGTAATTTTTTGATCTTCGAAGGGACACAACGGAAAGGGGAGAAGAGATACGGATACAATTTCTTCAGAGACTCTAGTTATTTTTTAGATATCTCTTTGGTGCATAAATTTCAGCCTTCTATAATAAGCAGTTTGGGAAATACAGGGTGTTAAAAAAACTAAAAAAAGTTGTATGAAGATAACGGTATTTTTATACATCAAAGAATTAAATTTTAAAAAATTTGTTTATTTCACAAAAAAGATAAAAGATTTTCCTATCTTATGGCTTTTACAGACCTCAAAAATTTTTATTGGTTTAAAAGTTATTAGATGTTCAATATGGGTAATTTTCGAACTTGGAGGGGGAATAACTCAGAGGGGAAAAGAGATAGAAGAAAATTTTGTTCTACTGGACCTATTATTTTATTACTATCTATCTATGATCAAAATTTTAATACTCTATCTTAATAGATGTAGAAGTTTGTGTAAACGGACGGACGGACAGACGGACAGACGGACAGACGGACAGACGGACAGACGGACAGACGGACAGACGGACAGACAGAGTGAAACTAATATACACATTTCTTCCAATTTGGTTGGAAATGTGCTAAAAATAGAGAGTTCATTTAGAGTAATTGGTAATTATGTCTCATTTAATGATGTTGTAAAATTAGTTTTACAATCATACAAGTTCTATTATATTCTTTATTTTTTCTTCTGGTTTATTATCTCACCTTTCATTTAAAATGTTAATTAGTCTTCTATTATTTTCTTTATTTTTGAATAAAACTCTTTTTTTTATATTTTACTAATTTTAATTTTTATTTCAATTTACTTATCAACTTTCATTATTAATACAATTTTTCTGTTTTCTCTATTTATTTAATTAATTGGAATAACAATTGTAATTTTTTAAATTTTATTTTAAACTTTCTAAATTTTCTTTCCTTTTTAGCACATTTCCAACCAAATTGGAAGAAATGTGTATATTAGTTTCACTCTGTCTGTCCGTCTGTCCGTCTGTCCGTCTGTCCGTCTGTCCGTCTGTCCGTCTGTCCGTCCGTCCGTTTACACAAACTTCTACATCTATTAAGATAGAGTATTAAAATTTTGATCATAGATAGATAGTAATAAAATAATAGGTGCAGTAGAACAAAATTTTCTTCTATCTCTTTTCCCCTCTGAGTTATTCCCCCTCCAAGTTCGAAAATTACCCATATTGAACATCTAATAACTTTTAAACCAATAAAAATTTTTGAGGTCTGTAAAAGCCATAAGATAGGAAAATCTTTTATCTTTTTTGTGAAATAAACAAATTTTTTAAAATTTAATTCTTTGATGTATAAAAATACCGTTATCTTCATACAACTTTTTTTAGTTTTTTTAACACCCTGTATTTCCCAAACTGCTTATTATAGAAGGCTGAAATTTATGCACCAAAAAGATATCTAAAAAATAACTAGAGTCTCTGAAGAAATTGTATCCGTATCTCTTCTCCCCTTTCCGTTGTGGCCCTTCGAAAATCAAAAAATTACATTTTTAATTTACTTGTAAAATTATAACTGCACAATATTTTTAAAAACAAATATTGGGAAAAGTTTCGAAATTCATATTTCTTTAAAGTGCATTAATTAATAAATTATAGTCATTTGCCTCACACTTATAATTAATCAAAATTCTTAATCATGTAAAATTTTGCAAAAAACGAACATTTTGCATATTTTTAGGATAAAGGGAATATTGGATATTATTTCATATCACATTATATGTTCAATTAAAAGCAAAATTAGGGAAAACTTAAATGATAAGTTTATATATATGTATTTTGTTGGAATAATAAACTTGGAAGGAAAAAAAATTAATAAAATCGAACAGGGACACATTTTTTACCTATATTTACCATATCATTTTTTATCTTTCCTATGTATAGTACATTGAAAATACTACTAAAACTGCACAATATGCACATATAGGAATTCTCATTGTTTTACAATAGCTCATAGTTCTACATGTGGCGATTTTGAGGAAATGTGCTTTTGACAAACCCGGGGTTTGTTTATCGTATTTTTTTAAATATACACGATAATTTAATTTTCTTTTCCTTTTCAAATAAGCACGATAGTCTAATTTTTTTCATTACCTCCTGAAAAGTAAACAAAATGTATAAAACAAAATTTTTTTTCTCTAAAAATTTTCTTTACTTACGGTAAATTATGATTATTATGTTTAGGGCGATAAGCCCTAAATAGATAATTGGTAACCACCAAGGAAGATACCTTCCGAGGTGGAATATTCTCCTTATTTTTTGGAAAAACCACGGTCGTGGCTAGACTTGCTACACTGCCGTTATCAGACATAATTAATTAATTAAAAAAATCTTATCCTTATTCCTTAAATTCCTATTCCTTTTCTTAAATTTTAATATATATATGCATTTTTTTTGTCATAAATTTTACTAATAATAAAGGAAATTTATATGCATAAATATAATTATAAAAAATATATATGCATAAATATAATTGTATAATTTTATATTAACTTAATTAATAAAATACAACCAAAAGGATTTTTTTTTAGTTTTTAATATAAAACAATATGTAAAATAAATATAATTACAAATATCAAAATAAAATATTTTTTAAATAATAATAAACATATATAAATAAAATTAAAAGAAATTTATTATTTATAAAAGAAATTTATAAATTAAGTATCAATTAAAATTAAAGAAAGGAAATTTATTATTTATAAAAGAAATGTATAAAAGAAAAGTTAGTATACAAAGATATAAAATGTTTAGTAAAAAATATTTATCAAAATTTACAAAATATAGAAGAATGTTAGAAATAAAATATATATATATAAAAAAGTAAATAAAAAAAAAAAATATATTTACAAATTTATAAAAGAAATTTTTAGTAAATATATACAAAAATACATGTTTTTATAAAGTTAAAAATAAAATATATATATATAAAAATATATATAAAATTAATTTTAAAATATAAGAGTCGAAGAAAATCTTCGACCCTTATATTTTTTCTAAGAGGGAAGGTGTTGTGAATTGAGGCACCCTGTGCTTCAATTCACAACGGAAATTATAAAATTCCAATTCATTTCAAATTAATTAAATTATTAAATTTAATTAATGAAAAACAAAAGTTTCAAATTACGCGTTGCTCGTGCACAGAGAAATAATTTAATTCAATAAATAATAATTTCTCTGTGCTGACAACGCGTAAAACTAATTAACCAATCGAATTAAAATTAATTTAAATTATTTTGTTGGAGAAGCTGATTGGTTTTCCAAAAAATTATTGGAAAGATTTTGGAAAGCCAAAAAAGCTCTCCAACAAAATAAAATAGAAAGAAAAATAAAAAAAAGGAGTTGATCGGTTAGTCAGACGATCGAATAAATTAAATTGGTTAATTAAAGAAAAATAAAGTTTCAATTTTACATAGTAAATTAAATTAAAAGGCCAGTCGATTTAAACTTAAAATCTAAAAATTAGTCAAAGTCAGTAGTGATTCTGTTAAAAAGTTTAAACTTTAAATCTAAAAATTAGTAAATTTATGAAAAACCTAATTAAAATTAAATGTTGGACATTAACATTATCAAAACAAAACTTAATGTATTATACCAAAAAATTAGATAGTGTATTTACTAAATTAAAATAAAAGTTAAGGAATGAAATAACTTAATAAAAATTGTAATAAATAGAATAAGTGAAAGATTAATAAAAACACATTTTATATAAAAACAAGGGAGTTTAATTAAAAATTAATAAAAAAAAAAAGATTGAGTTAGAACAATTATAATACAAAATTAAAAGGTAATAATAAGAAATAAGGTAAAATAAAAGATTTCTGATTGTAATATATTAAAAACATTACAATGCTGTGGAAAAATCGGAAGTTTATGTGCAAATAATCATGAACTTCTACAATTTGGTTTTCAATTAGTGTTGAAGAAAAAATACAAGGTGAAGCAAAAAGATGTATACAAAGATTACGGGACTTATTGTTGGGACAAATGATTTTACAAAATGTTATAATAATTATCGTTATAATAATTCTTACAATAATCAATATAAAACATTCGGTCAACAACAAAATAATTTTAGAAATTTGTTGTAGGCGATATAATAATAATAGACAGGATATTAATTCCGTTAATAATAATAGGATAGGTCAAAATTTTAGACAACAGAGATCATTTAATAATGAAAATAAGTTTAACAATAGTTCAGGGCAGTTTAGGCAGGTAACAAATCATAATTCTAATAATGAAGCACCAATGGAAAGTGACAATATCCAACAAAGTGACGTAAATTTTACAAACGAGCCCCGGACAAAAAACTTACCAATAATTACACTAACTATTAATAATACAAAAATAAATTGTTTAATCGATACAAGATCTGAAACTAGCATATTAAAACCAAATATTTTTAAATATTGTCGCCAAAATAAATTAGAAAAACCTCTTTATTTTTCTACTCTAAATGGTATTTGTGAAGTAGCAAATTAAATTATGCCCCAATTCAAATTGAATTTTATAAATTAGGTACTTTATCTTGGAAAGTAATGACCTTATTAGATCTTATTAGAATTTTTTAATTCCTTTAAAAGCAAGAACAAATATATAGAAGTATATGGCAATAGAATTACGTTTGACGAAAGTGATCATTATTTTATATTAAATGAAAAAATTAAACAAGAAGAAGTTGATCAAATATCTGATGTTGATAAAGATAAAGATGATACTAAAGATATAACTGATTTATTTAACAGATGATAAGATTATTTCTGATTGTGATAATGATAATGTAGCCTCCTCGCGGCAATAGCCATAAATAATTATAATGTTGATCTGGCAACACCAAATAGATAAAATAAGAATTATGGTTCAAACAAACACGACTGATGACGGACGCGGCAGACGTGCCGGACGGACAAGAAACTCAATAGAATTTTCGATAGGACAATTTCGACATATCCGTAATCCGTTAATGACACTTTGATTTGAGTTTATAAAATAATTGTAAATAACAAAGTATACATAAACAATAGCCGATTATTTGTCTTTTAAAATGGAAAATATAAATTTTATATTATGAATTTTTCTTCACATATAAATTTATATTTTAGTTAAGCATTCCTAATAAATTTAATTTTTTCAAAAATGAATTCATAATAAATTTAATATTTTCAAAAAATTTAATTTTTTCAAAATATTTTCCAAAATATTCCTGATGAAATTTAATTTTTTCAAAAAATTTAATTTTTTCCAAAAAATTTAGAAATTGGAAATACAGTTAATGGCATCGTATTTTACTCTTAACTACCTTTCCAACGAGTAGTCACACTTCATTTTTGGTGCACATTTACTATATTAAATTACAACTGTTTTCTTGTATTTTACTGCCCTCTACTGGCAAAAAATCAGATTATGAGAATGTCTGGTTTATTTTAGTTTATATTAGCTTTCCAGCGCTTGCTTTCCCTTCATTTTTGGTAAAGATTCACCAAGGTCAATAACATTTTTAAAAAACAATATAATTATATGTTTCACCCTCTAGTGGTAGAGTTTAAAATTATAACAATTTTGGTTTTATATTACTACTTACTACCTTTCAGTTGCAGCATTAAACCTAATTTTTAGGGCTTATTTACTATTGGAAATCACATTTTAAAAATTAACATTTTATATATTTTAGTTTTCAGCGCCTCTAGCGGTAGAAATTTGAAATACGGTTACTGGCATAATATTCTACTCTTAAAGCATGCATCCATTATCAAACCGGTTTGACAACCCCGTTGGATATTTTTGTTTTCAAACGCACCATCCATTTGTCAACCAGTTGTCAAACTTCACTTGTGATTAATTTTAGAAGAGGAAAGATATCATTTTAGTTTTTACAACACAATTACATAATGGATACTGAAGATGCTTGTGTAGCAGTTATATTGGGAATTTTTACAAACGAAAAAGAAAAAAAAAAGAGAAAACATAAATATTGGGTGCAGCAGTGGCTAGGCTAGCAAAACGGGCAAAGTACACGCATGAGAATCTTTTAAATTAATTAAAAATATCAGCACCTGCTGATTTCAAGAACTTTTCACTCCAAAATAAAATTTTTTTCACTTGTCATTTTATATTTTTTTTTAAACTACTCAAATCATCCGTATTAAAATGTGCTTAATTGACAAATGACGCCATCCACTCATAAAATCAACAACTTCAAACACGAATCACAACCAGGTTTGAAGAGAAATTCCAACAAATTGGAAAACCTTCAAACCTGGTTGACAAATCTTCAAACATAGCCATCCATAATCAAAACGGTTTGACAACAACAAGATTTGACAACCCGGTTTGATAGTGGATTGACCACTTTATATACCTTTCCAACGAGTGGTCAAACTTCAATTTTGGTACACATTTACTATATAAAATTACATTTTTATTCGAAAAAAGATGTTTTGGAAAAAAATTCTATCAATTGCGTCTGGTTCTCAATAAATTAAGCTTTCCATCGGTTGGTCTATCATTTACCTGAGTGTACATTAACCATGTGAAATAACTGGTTTTTATTTTTTACATCGGACGGACAGACGGACAAAAGCGTTAGCTACATACATCAAATTTAAATTGTTTTAAAAAAAATGAGGTATTTTATATTACACAAAAATAAAATTAAAATTAACCTAAAATTTAAAATTCATATTTTAATTCATATTAAATTCATATAAAAAAAACAAATTAACCTATAAATTAAAAATAATTTCCAATTTAACTGAAATTCAAATTTAAACAAGTAAGATTTAACCTGAAAGTTTTTTTTCTAGTAATAACCTTAATATAGAAAGACTATAACATAACACGTACGTAACAGATTTTAAGGTTAGAATTTGGAATTTTATTTTACAGCAAATTTACATATTAAATTTCATTTCTTACAAAAAATTTCAAGGTTAGATTTTACAACAATATTTGAACAATTAAATATACATATCATAAAATTATTTTAAATATATAAATATATTCCTACATGTGTGTACAAATATAGAAATATATATAAAAATCTAATCGTTATTAAAATAAAGTTTAATATAAATAGTATATAAAAATCTAATCGTTATTCAAATAAAATTTAATATAAATAGTAGTTCTCTTGGTTGGTTGGTTTGAAAGGTGGGAGGGCCAAGAGCCCTCCACCGAGGCCACTAGGGCCCGTTGTACTCTCCACCGACGGTACATATTGTTCTAAATCACGTCGACCCATCCTACTTCCCTAAAGGACGAAAGGATGGAGGCAGGATTTATCATACCTGCCTCCGGAAAATCAGGTACAAAGTGACATTCTAAGTGTTTCAGTCTTCTGTAACGGACAGCATAAACAGAGAAGGTGTTCAATGGTTTCCTCCTCCTCCCCGCAGCCTCTACAGATCGATATATTCGTTAAACCTAACCTAAAGGCGTGTTTCCTTAATAAAACATGACTCGTAGCGATACCCGTATATAGTCTTGTATTTGCTTTATTCATAGATAGGATTTTCTTATATTTTTGAGCATTTATATCGCCCCAAAAAAGTTTTGCATGGACACAACCCCTTATGTGTATCCACCTAAGAAGATGCTCCTTCTTCGCTAATTCCGTTAAGAATCTTTTGACGGTAACTAGAGGTATATTGATTTGGCGAAAAATAGGGGAATTAGTGTCAGCCCCTATCCTTGCCAGTTCATCAGCCTTTTCGTTACCGTAAATTCCGCAGTGGCCCGGTGACCACAGAAGTTTTACTTCGTTAAAACTAGCAAAGATATTCAAGTAATCCTTGCATTCCTCAACCAACTTTGATTTAACCGATATATTACTTATCGCTATCAAAGCAGCCTGACTATCCGAGCAAATTATTATCTTTTTGTTCCTCAGATTTTTCTCCCCTAGTTCTGTAGCCACCTGGAGTATTGCACATACTGCAGCCTGAAAAATTGTAGTGTGTCTATCGAGACTCATAGATTGAGCCAGGTTAAGGTCTTCCGAAAAGAAACCTGCACCACAACCTGAATCCGTTTTTGATCCATCAGTGAAAACTGTGAGAAAATTTAAAGGGATAGGAGTGCCATTTTCCCATTCTCTCCTCGATAGTATTCTGATTTTAAATTTATCCCCAAAAAATAATCTTTCTACTTTATGATCAGTTACCCTATTCATATTTACACCCGCCGCATGAATTGTGTTCAAAATATTCCCATGCGGTACTTGATTGGCGTAAATTATCCAGTTACCTACAGTATTGAGACGAATAGCAGCATTTGCTGCCATTTTGGTTACATGTAGGTCAATCGGTTGAATGTCTAAGATAGCTTCACGTGCCTTTGTGGGCGTAGTTCTTAAAGCTCCAGTTACACCTAGGCAACACTGACATTGAACCCTCTCATAAATCCTAATATTTGTCCCTATTTCTAGGGATTTCCACAAAACTACAGCCCCGTGTGTGAGTATAGGTCTGACCACGCACGTGTATATCCAATGAATCATTTTCGGGGCTAACCCCCATCTTTTCTCTATCATATTCCTACATGTCCAGAAGGCAGTAATGGCTTTTGCAGCCTTCTGTACCAAATTACATTTCCATTTCAATTTACTATCAAAAATTACGCCATGGAATTTGACTTTGTCTGTCGTAATTAGCCTTGTATTTCCTATTGAGGGGAGGTTTAAGCTGGGGAGCCTCCTTCTTCTGGAGAAAAAACACAACTCTGTTTTTTCCGGGTTTATCTTAAGGCCGCATCTTGTCGCCCAGACACAGAGAATGTTTATAGCACCTTGCATAAACTCGGTGAGTGTATTTTCAAATTTACCTGTAATCAAGATAGCCAGATCGTCTGCATAACAGACGAATTGGTAACCAGCCCTCGTTAACTCCACAAGAATGTCATCCATGACAAGCAGCCATAGGAATGGTGTTAGAATACCACCTTGCGGGGTACCATTACTCGCATGCCCGACCTGTGAGAAGTCACCGAAGTTTGCCCTAACTTTGCGGTTTCTAAGCATGAATTCAATCCAGTTAACAATTTTATTATCTACACCTTTTTGCCTCAGACTACCTATAATTGAACCCGTGGTGACGTTATTAAAAACACCTTCAATATCAATAAACATTCCTAATGTGACATTTTTAACTGTGAATGCTTTCTCAATCGTGTAAGTTAGCCTATGTATTGCGGATTCTACTGATCTACCTTTACAGTTACAGTATGCGTGTTGGTGAGGTGAGAGCCTAGAAAGAGTTATTTCGTTTCTAAGTTCCACTTCAATTATTCTCTCAAAAGTTTTCAGTAGAAAGGATGTTAAAATAATCGGTCTATAAGCCTTTGCCGTTTCATAATTATTTTTCCCCGGCTTTGGGATAAAAATAACTTTAGATTCTTGCCATGAGATTGGAACGTAGCTCAATTTCAGACACGCCGTGTACAGAACACACAGCCTGTCTATCAGAGCTGAGTTCGCGTTTTGTAAAAGAGCCGGGTAAATACCATCTAATCCAGGCGATTTAAAGAGTTTAAAGGAATTTATTGCCCACCGAACCTTTTCTGCCGTTATTAGTTCTTCGACATTTAAATCTGACTATAATCCTGTGCGACAGGGTCGTGCTACCTAGTGTGCTCTCTTCCTCTAGACAGCCAGGAAAATTGGAGTCTAGAAGTATCTCAAGGGACTCTTTCGCTGAGGAGGACCTCCTCCCATCTTCCTGTACTATAAATTCCGGTTGTGTGTGAGACTTTGACAGGAGTTTTTTAAGCCTGGCTGTTTCACTAACACTTCCTACCTGGTCAGTAGCTGCGCAAAGTCATTTTGTATTTGTCCCAGTCATCCGCCGAGTAATTGTTTTTGGCCCTATTAAATAACCTACGCACTTCTTTCCTTTTATTTAGAATTATCCCCGTCATCCATGGTTGTTTTGCTTTGGCATTTGATTTTTTTAAGGGGCATGAAGTCTCAAATGCTTTCACCAGAGAGGTTGTTATATGAGTCGTTTCTGTTTCAATGTCCTCCTTTTAATTAAGTGCAAAAGGAGGTGCTACTACCATTAAATTGTTAACTAGTTCCTCCTTATACTGTTGCCAGTTTGTCTTTAAAGGATTCCTAAAATTACAACGGATCCTACTATTTGTGCCAATATCGAAACATATCCAAGAGTGATCCGAGAAAGATGGTTTGTCAGAGACAAACAAGTTCACGATTGATTCCTGGATAATGTTCGTACCTAATGTTATATCAATTACTTCCTTTCTATGCCTATTCCTAAAGGTTGGTTTGTTGCCCTTATTGAAAACATACAGATCAATACTAATTAGATAGTCTAGGAGTAACTTACCTCTTTCATTTGTGTCCGAGCTACCCCACACCATGTGGTGTGAATTCGAGTCGCAACCTAATATTACTTCCTTTTTTTCCGTTTTTGAAAAATCCACGATGTGCACCATGTTTTGTGTTGGTGTTGGACATGACAGATCATAAGACAGGTAGCAAGAAGCTAAAATAACCTTCGTGGATGATTCATTTTGCTTCTTGTTCCACATAATTGCAACACAGTCATTTGTACTAATCTGTGGAATGTAAATCATATTATCATATCTTTTTGTGACTATACAAGCCCTAGGCCTACCTTCGCCAATGTTATAAAAGAACTGGAATTCCTTTGCACTCCACCCCTGAACCTTGTTATCCTTAGTCCAAAGTTCTTGCAAGAGTGCTACGTCTGCCTCCCCTCTAAGTATGTGTTCCTTTAGTTTGTTCGTGGCCGACCAGCTACGATGAAGGTTTGCTTGAATTACTTCATTTTAGTTGGTCGGTTTTACATCCCTTGCAATTTGAGTAGTGTCTTCCTGTGAGGACTCTACTTCAATTTTATCTGTAAGTATAACCGTATTATTTAAGTCTTCATAAACCGAGGAATCATCATCAGATAAATTAATATCTGTACCAACCTCGGAACTATCCACATCTAAACCTTTACAGCACCTCGTAAAGAGTCTAGGTCATCTTTATCAGGTGTTGTTGATCATCTTTCCCTTTTTCATGATCCTCTTCTGGTTTTGGGAGAGTGATTTGCACCTTTCTGGAAAGGTAGTATACCCACCCAGAAACGTTCTGAAGAGCTATCAGAGACTCGTTATTAACTCCCAAAATAATACTATCGACTACCTGAAGAACTGAGTCTTTCCACAGCTTACCTTTCTCTGAAATAATTTTTTTTACAAAATCGACAGTATTAAGATCCTGGCACGTGACCCTAAACACATCCCCAGAGAATCTGCTCCACTTGAAGTGGGGTGTATAACCATCTTGGTTTGTAAGAAGAGCCTCGATTTTCCTGGTCTCAAAACTATCCTTCAGGGTTTTCTGATTTCCTGCAAGAATTTTACCCTCCGGATGAGTTCTGTCGATTATTGCTATCTTCAGATTTTCGTCAAAGGAGCTAGTGCCAGTTTTACTTGTACGTACTACTGGTCTCTCTCCCTTGACTTTTTCCCTTTTAGGATTAGGACCGTCTTCTTCCTCTGAGCGTATACGCTTTTGAATAGCAAGCAGTCCCAATCTTTTTTTTTCCTTAAGAAGGGTGTAAGCTTCGTCTTTCGACTTCCCTTCCTTTATCCATCGTGTTAGCCATTTTTTATCAGCACCGGTCAAGTATATGCGCTTCCTGGCATCTTGTCCGGTGCATTCTTTATTTTCCGTGTTGTCAAATCGTGTATCCGTTTCGTTGCCGAGTTCAATTAAATTTATATCTGCTGGCGACCTATCCCTTAAGGGGAGAGGCCCCCGACAGCCGCAGTCACTGCCGACGTTTTAGTCGATATCCCGAGTCGATTTTTTTCATTTATATTTTCCATCATTTCGTTCTTAGTTATCGCGTTTTATAACCTGCTGCCAGGTATATAATTTAGGCCGCCCCTAACATGGGGATGAGACGCCTACCTGTATGCTGACCGGCTGCCGGTTCAGGATACAGGATTTTTCTCCCTCTCTCGTTTGTTGACCTGACATAGCTTCCTTTATAGTGTCCACTATAAAGTCCACTATGTATACCAGGCTCCAGGGGGCACCACGTGGAGGTGAGAGTAGGAATCGAGGAAAAGTGTTTGTACAGCGTGACTAGGCCGCCCCATAACCTGTAGAACAGACGCCTATCCTTCCATACCTACAATTCTTCCCCTTTATTCTCTTTCTCCATTTCTCTTTCAGTAATTCTCTTTCTCCATTTCACTCTTGTTAAATTTAATAAATTGTTATCAAAGTCTCAAAATTAAAATTTTTTAGTAAACGTTTTTGGCTATTTAAAAAAAAAATGATTAATTCAGACTCCGAAGATTCAACTAATAATACCAAAACGGTTATCGCAAAAAATCCTACGCTGGATGATACCACACAATCTCAACTCTCAGAATCAGTTAAAATGTCTACCTTTAAAATACCACCTTTCTGGAATAATAGCCCAGATTTAAGGTTTCTTCAGGTACAAGCACAGTTCAGAACAAAAAATATCACACAATCAAATACCAAATATGATCATTTAATATCAGCTCTACCAGCTGAAACAATAGAATTAGTTGCCGATGCGGTTTGTAATCCACGCAAAGATAATAGATATGAACATTTAAAAACTTTAATAATATCGCGAAATACAGATTCTGAAGAGAGGAGATTAGATACACTCCTTAATAAGTTCGATCTGAATTACTCAAAACCGTCCGAATTGTACCGCCGAATGGAATCGTTAACCACCAGTAACAGTCTAGTAAATCAACAACTGCTACGTCAATTGTGGTTAAACAAACTTCCAACTAATGTTCAAAATTGCTTAGTGGCAATCGAATCCACTACAAGTTTAGAAAATTTATTCGTGATTGCTGACAAAATAGCTGACACAGCGTGTTATGATGGTTATTGTATGTAAATAAAACCAATTGCGCGTGTCATATATATTTCCGTTAAAATAGAAATAGAAATTACACACTTAAATTTATTTCATATATAAAATAACTAAAACATAAATTATGCACTTAGCATAATTTCTGTTCAACTCATTTTCTCACACATTTGGTTGCGCTCAAATTACAAATATCGAGTAAATAACCAAAAAGGTTAGCGTCACTAAATTTTGGCTTGGCATCAATAATTAAAAATGCGCGTGTTAAAATATTCTCTTTTCATTTTAAATTGATTTGAAATTGATCTTTTCATTTTAAATTGCTAATATTCTCTCTTTTCATTTAAATTGATTTGCTCATTTTAATAATTTTATTAATAATTATCTTCGAAAAGGCGTGATCTATATTTTCGAATTATTTTCCAAACAAGGAATGTTATTTTGGAAAAAAATTAGACTGATCACTGATATTTAGAACCTTCTGTCATTAAGACGTACTTTATAAATAATTAAGTGTGTACTTTTTAAAGTTGAATAAAGTATCATATATACATATATTAAAAAAATATAAAGTGTTTAATACTTATTTGCTGTTTTTCTTTTTACTATATAAATTGTTATTACATCATAACAATTTATTTTGGCGACCGTGAGAGGACAAATAAAGGAAAAGCATCTACCTTATTTGGTCCTTCACAAAAAAAAAATGCATAGTTTTAAACAGTTTTTTTTAATATATCAATAAAAAAAAAGTGCAGTGAAGTGAAGTGAAAAAAAAATAATAAGACAACAATTTCATCAGTCAAAACATCAAAGCACAGAGGCCCATAGGCGCTGTTCATTTCAACAATTTCATCAATCAATCGATTCAT
Organism: Empis stercorea; assembly: GCA_949752835.1. NCBI lineage: Eukaryota > Metazoa > Arthropoda > Insecta > Diptera > Empididae > Empis > Empis stercorea. The sequence goes on from OX457089.1 coordinate 30,808,484, forward strand.
CAAATAACAGAGGCATATAGGCGCTGTTAAATTCAACAATTTCATCAATCAATAGAATCATCAAATAACAGAGGCCCATAGGCGCTGTTAAATTATACAATCAATTTCATCAATAGAATCATCAAATAACAGAGGCCCATAGGCGCTGTTAAATCTTCAATCAACATAATCATTAATATTCAAGAAAAAAAACATCATCAAGAAAAAATATATAAGAGAAATGAAATTCCTGTAAGTCCAAATTATTACTATTACTTTGAAAAAAAAAATTTTTAATAAAAGAATAAAATTAAAGAATAAAAAATTCAATAAAAAAAAATTGTTTGTCTTTTTTTAATTATATTTATTATAACCATAAAATTATATTTTTCTTAATCCAATTAAATTGGCATCTATTATTATTTTTTTCCAATTAAATAAGTAAAAGTTCAATAATTTTGAAGCAAAATTAAAAATTTTAATATTTCAAAATTTTAATAATTAAAAAAAAAAAAAAATTATTACTGCTAAAATAAAAGCAAATTTAATTTTTAAATTTTGTAATACGGTATATATATATACATATATATTAAATATATTATATAAACAAAAATTTTGATTCCTGTAAATAAAAAAAAATAAATCGAGATAAACAAATATTTATAAATCAGTCATCAAATCATTTTTGTTTTTAAATCAAAGTATATAAACAAAGATACATTAGAGAATATAATATATATACACATACACATATATACCTTTAATCAGATATAATAATCTTAAAAAAAAGGAATTTATAAAAGAATTAATTCAAAATACAATATGTATGTTTGAATCAAATATATATTTATATTGATATTATTGAATTATATAAAATATCATATATATATATGTATATATAATATCATATATATATGTATATATTTATTTATACATAAAGAATTCTTGCTTAAATATATTTTTTTTTTTTAAATAAATAAATTTAAACATAAATAAACTGTTCCTATTTAATTAAGCGAAATCGCATAAATTTGCGTATTCCGATATATATTTGAATTGAAAAGATTTTCAGTAATTTTGTTCTGTTTTTTTTTTACTTTTTGTCTCTCCACATACATACTATAAAAGTATCATAGTAAATCTTGAAATTATCCCTTATTAAATTTTCTTTTTCTCGTTTCGTAGAAAATTTTTAGTTTTATGCGTGAACTAAATTTTAATATAAGTTTGAGAAACGGAAAAAAATAGTTAAATCCGAAATTAGTAAAGGTAGCTCTGCATTTAATAATTCAATGTTAACTGCACGTTCACCTCCACCAGGAGAAAATAATATTTCTGATCAATTAGATCAAAATAACATAGAAAATAATAATTCACAAAATAATAGTGAAAACGAATCGGATATAGATTCCGAACTTGTTCAACCATCGCGAAATTCAAATTTTAATTTTGATTATACCAATAATCAAAATAATCCAAATTTAATTCGAAATTCTGATCCAAATCAAAATCAAGATCCAAATCAGAATCCGGATCCTAATCCAAATTCTAATTTAAATCAAAATTGTATACAAATACAACAAATTTTAAATATGACGGACACTTTTGATATGCATCATGCAATTCGCAGGATCCCATCATTTAGTGGTGAACCAATGGAATTGCATCGATTCATACAGTTGGCCGAAATACATTTCAAAGGAGCTCAATTAGAGCGTTCAAAAGCCGATTTTTTAGATGTTATCAGGTCCAAACTTACTAGACGTGCATATCATCAAACTCTAGGGTACAATCCACCAAATTCATGGGGTGAAATGAAAGAAATTCTAAAAAATTTTGGGACATTAATAAGTAATGTCTGACGTTTTTAATTTAAAACAAGGACATAAAGAAACCACCTTATTCTACGCTGGTAGGGTTGAAAAATTGCTAGATGAATTAAATATGTCAGCTTTAGCAATAATAGAACCAGAAGGTGAAAGAGCGGTGAGAAAATTAAACGAAGACCAAGTACTAAATAATTTTGAACATGGTTTAAAAGACCCAATAAAGCTTATTGTCCGTTCTGCTAGACCGGAATCTTTACAAAAAGCTATTGCGATTGCTTCAGAAGAAGACAAATTAAATAATATTTCTGATAAACCAAGCTATATATTAACTCGAGCTTATTGTACTTGGTGTAAATCCAGTACTCATAATACTAAAGGTTGTCGGAGAAAACCCCAAAATAATCAAGTAAATTTTCCTACTTGGAAATCTAATACCAAACACTTACAACAAACCCCGAGTAAGTGTAATAAATAATAACGAATTAATATGTCGTTATTGTAAAAAACCAGGACATACCTTAGAAAACTGTAGAAGAAGAGAGTATAATAACAAGAAAAAGGAAGAAAATAATGAACCTCAGTGAAACGGACCACAGCCTGGTCCATCCGGTGTCCGGACTCAGGCGAAGAACCTAAAAAAGGACACTTAAACAAATCTAAAAATATTAATACAAAAATACTAAATTTAAAAATATTAATTCAAAAATACAAAATCCAAATACTAAATCTAAAAATATTAATACAAAAATACAAAATCCAAATACTCTAAAAATATTAATACAAAAATACAAAATCCAAATACTAAATCTAAAAATATTAATACAAAAATACAAAATCCAAATACTCTAAAAATATTAATACAAAAATACAAAATCCAAATACTAAATCTAAAAATATTAATACAAAAATACAAAATCCAAAATGTCTATACTAAATTAAAAAAAACATTTAAATTCTGAAGAAAAAAATTATATATCTGAAATTTGTAAAAAATTTAATCATTTATTTCACATAGAGGGTGACAGATTAACTGCCACCAACGTTGTGAAACATGAATTTAAAACAGATTTAAGTAAACCGGCTGTGAATATTAGGCCATATCGTTTAGCTGAGATCCATAAATCTGAAATTAATAAGCAGGTGGATCAAATGTTAGAGGACAGTATAGTTAGCCCAAGTTCCAGTCCATGGAATTCGCCATTATTAGTGGTTCCTAAAAAGACCGGCCAGATGGAAATAGGAAATGGCGCGTCGTAGTAGATTTCAGAAAGTTGAATGAAATCACTAGACCCGATGCATTCTCATTACCTAACATTGAAGATATCCTAGGACAATTAGGAAAAGCGCGATATTTCAGTACTTTAGATCTGGCCAATGGTTTTCACCAAATACAATTAAATGATGGTGATAAGCAAAAAACAGCTTTCAGTACAAGTCATGGACATTTTGAATTTAATCGAATGCCATTCGGTTTACGAAATGCACCACCAACCTTTCAAAGGTTAATGAATACTGTTTTAACCGGGTTACACGGTATGAGATGTCTAGTATATCTTGACGATATAATAATTTATGGTCAAAATTTAATAGACCACAATACTAAATTAATAGAAGTTTTTCAAGCTTTAGAAAAATATAATTTAAAATTGCAACCTGAAAAATGCAAATTTCTTCAGAAAGAGGTTATATATTTAGGTCACGTAATTTCAGAAGAAGGTACAAAACCAGATCCAAAAAAAATTTCAGCCGTACAAGGAATAGCTCCACCCAAAACAGTTAAACAAGTTAAATCATTTTTAGGACTGGTAGGGTACTATAGAAAATTCATAAAAGATTTTGCAAAAATTGCAAATCCCATAAATAAACTTCTCAGAAAAAATATTGATTTCAAATGGGACGCCCTATGTCGTTTAACCATTTGAAACAAGCCATAATAAAACACCCAATTCTCCAATATCCAAATTTTGAAGAAAATTTTTTTGTAACGACAGACGCACGTAATGAAGCAATTGGAGCAGTGCTTTCGCAGAATTGCAACTCCAATAAATATAACTTACCCATCGCTTACGCAAGTCGAGTTTTAAACACTGCTGAAAAAAATTACTCCACTATTGAAAAGGAGGCACTTGCCGTAGTTTGGGCAGTTACTCATTTTCGTCCTTACGTATATGGTAGACAATTTACGGTATTCACTGACCACAAACCTTTAGTATGGATATTTAATATAAAGGATCCAACTTCCAGAATAATGCGTTGGCGCATTAAGATAGAAGAATATACTTTTTCAGTCATACATAAATCCGGACATCTAAATACAAATGCTGATGCATTGTCTCGTTTAGATATAAATCAAATACAAGTTGTAACTAGATCAAAAACAAAAAATCAAATTGTTGAAAATAATATAATTTTAAAAGACAAAATTGATAAAAAAAATAATGAAATAACTAATGAAAATAATGAAATATTACAATCAAATCCCAAAGAAACAATACAATCAACAAACTCCACAGAAATAATAGAATTAACTAACCTAACGGAAATAAAAAAAATTCTCCATGAATATCACGATGCACCAACCAATAGGTGGACATCAAAGTATCGCGAGAACTTTCAATAGATTAAAAGCAAAATTTAAATGGAAAAATATGTTTAAAGATATAAAAAATTATATCACCACTACTGCAAAAAGACCGTTTGAAAAGGTATCTTTAGACATTGTAGGTCCTTTACCAGAATCAGAAAACGGTAATAAATATATATTAACATTTCAAGACGATCTCACTCGTTTTATACAAGCAATACCTATTCCAAATCAAGAAGCTTCAACAATAGCTGAGGTTTATGTTAGAAGAATTATTTGTGTATTCGGTACACCAAAAATTTTATTAACCGATCAAGGAACGAATGTCGTTAGTGAAATATTTAAAAATACTTGTAAATTGTTAAAAATCAAAAAAATACAAACAAGCCCATACCACCCTCAATCTAACGGAGCTCTAGAACGATCTCATAGTAGTCTGGGTAATTATTTCAGAAGTTATGCTTCTAAAGATCCAGATAACTGGGATTCGTTGATAGATTACGCCGCATTTTGTTTTAATACCACAAACCATACATCTACAAAATGAACTCCATACGAAATTTTATTCGGTTTTAAAGTAGAATTACCACCATCGTTATCACAAGCAATTGAACCAATCTATAATTACGATAATTATACTCTTGAATTAAAAGCGCGATTGCAAAATGGTTATGATCTAGCTCGACAAAACCATATCAAAGCAAAAATAAACTCTAAAAAATTCTATGATAAAAATATACAAAGTATTTTAAAAAAAAAAATATAGAAAAAAGGACTCCTACACAAAATTCATATACAAAAAAACATAGTGAAGAATTTGTGACACCCCAAACTTTTTGAAAAATAAAAACACCTAAAATTGTAGAGAAATTAAAATATATTCAGGAAAAAATAATAATAAACAAATTAATTACCTGCCACAATATCGTCGGCCATGCTGAGTCTTTGTTATTTTTTTTGTTGTGTGTCATCTTGAAATATCAAAATTTTTAATTTTTCTGTTGGGTGTTTCGTTAAATAATAGTGATGGTAATACTAGATGTCGCTGTGGGGTGGTGAATTTAACTTTTTCCGACCCGAAACAAAAGATGCTCTTCATTTGACCCTGGGTGTCACAAATAAAGTTTGGGGTGTCACAAATTTAAATATATACAGTTGCTCACAAAAGTATCCGGCCACTTTTTTTATTCAATAGAATTAATGTTAGACATTAAGTTTTAAATATCAGAAAACAAATAATTAATTTTTTTTAACATTATTTATTCTTGTAATTTATAATCCAATCATAGAAATATCAAAATTAAATATACTTCAGAAAAAATCGACAACCAAACAATTAAGTACATAATTCGGAAATGCAATTTTTCTCGAATGACGCACTATTTGGAAACTATTTGGTAACTAAACTTACTTTGGGGAAGTCCCCCGTATGCATACACACTTAGTGGCCGACTTTAGTGTCAATTGTTTTATGAGTTCGGACAGCTATGTAAGTTTTTCTGATAATTAATTCATTTTTCTAATATGTTTTTCTAGTATTATAAAATGCATTAGTAAAGGCTTTTTATAGCCAATATTAAAAAAATTACTTAATTGAAAATTAAGTGAAAAATATTAAATATTTTGAATCAAGTAGGGTGGCCGGATACTTTTGTGAGCAACTGTATATATATGTATATATACATATATCTTGACATTCATTGAGAACGAAAAAGAATAATTAAACAGCTGTCAAGTATATAAATCAAAATTTCTTTATTAATTTAAAATTTTTTTTTAAATTAAAAATGAAAAATAAAAATAGAAATTTGTTCATTAGAAATTAAAAATATTGGTGTTGTAATTATTTATTGATTTCTTAGTTAGTGCCATAGTTTTTTTTTGTGCGGCATCGTAGGTTGGAAATTTTTTTTGTGGTCGAGATTTGTTTTTTATTGTTACTTTTTCCTGAGGATTTTGGTGGTAGTTTTTTTCAGTAAACATGGCTGGCTAAGTGGAACAACGGATGGGTGAACCAGAGTATGTAGTCAGGATGTCCTTTCCTTGTGACTCTTCGATCCAGTCGGATTGTTATTATGTAACAAGTGATTTGGATTTAAGAGTGACATTTTCAGGCAATATGGTAGCTAGTAGGATCATTGGTCGACCCACACCCCACAGACTTTGCTAAGCCGGCTACAGGAGGAAATCCCAATGATCCTGGAAGCTGAAAGTAAAGAAAAAGAGAATTAGGTTTTTTTTAAAAAATTTTTCTTGGTCTTGTTCGTTATAGTGATTGTGGCTAGGTCACTCAGCCGAACCTCACTATTTAGAACCCCATCCTATTAATTTCCCACCACATACTAATCTAAAATTACCTATGTCCAATAATCATAATTCTAATATTTCAATAATTATAAGAAAAAAAAGTTATTATAAAAAAATATATATATTATTAAATCTTATATAAATACATATAAAAAATATTCAAATAAAATAAATTTTGTAAAAAATATATATAATTTTACTACATTTGTACAATTAAGGAATTAAAATTTATCATACTTATATAAGTAATAAAAAAAAATATACGTAACATAGTAAAATTTAAAATAAAATTGTAACATTTAAAAACTTTGTATTTTTTTAAAAAATACAAGGTTCGACGCAAAAACTTCGACCCCTATATTTTTCCAAAGAGAGAAAATGTTGGGAATTGAAGCACCCAGTACTTGCTTATTAAATTAAATTAGAATTGAAGCACCCAGTACTTGCTTATTATATTAAATCGCATTCGAAATTTGCAAAATCAAAAAGTTTTTCAACCAAAAAAATTAGCTGTTTTTTGGTAATCAAATTCAAGTCTAATTTGGGTGTCAAATAGACACCATCAATTAATAAAAGTCTGGTTTGGTTGAAATAATAAATGTAAAAGCTTGTTTAAAAAAAATTTAAATAGTGATCAACAGAAAAGTTAGTTAATTAATAAGTGAAGTATAATTCAAAACACATGAAAATTACATTTAGATAGCTTACGTTCAATATATATATGTTTCCATGAGCACTTAGGTTTCTCATCTGAGCAAGTCCAAAAAGACTTAACTACTGTCGCTTCTCATATCTCTTCCAAACGAACTTCCTACCTTCAACGTTGCCGTGAAGAACAACACAAGTTTTTTCGTCCCTTTCCAGAAACACAAAGACGTAGTCCTTTCTTCTAAGCACAAACAAACTAATTTAAGACTTCTATACCAAAACTGTAGTGGCATCAGAGGTAAAATTAAAAACCTTTTTATAGATGCCAAATCCTGCAACTATGACGTAATTGTCATCACCGGAACCTGACTTAACGATTCTTTTAATAATGAGGAAATCTTAGACAACAATTGGACAATATATAGGTGTGATAGAGATTATATTCACTCTGGCCTCACTAGAGGAGGTGGCGTACTTATAGCTGTACGTAATACTTTTTCTAGTGAAGAAGTAATATCATCACAATCAAATTTTTTTGAACATAAAATTGTTAGAGTTAATTTAGATAATAAGATAACTTATATTGGTGTGTTATATATTCCTCCAAATTCTGACGAATCCAAATATAATGAATTTTTTGATACTTTTAATTCATTTAATTCCACCTTGCAAGAGGAGCATAATATAATTTTTTGCGGTGATTTTAACCGCCCAAACTTATCTTTTATAAATGAGAAATCTGACAACTCTCTTTTCCATATTAATCGAAATGACGACATTGACCTTAGGTTAATTGACATATTTTATGGTAATGACCTGCAACAAATAGTTCAAAACCCAAATTCAAATGGTAAATGGCTGGATTTGATTTTTACTAACGCTTACGATGAAGCAGTAGTTTCTGTCCCAACTGACGCAGAAAATCTTTTTCCTAACACCCATCATCATTCAGCCATTACTGTTGAATTACCAACTACTGTTGTTAAATGCACTACATCTTACAATGAATCAATTGTATATGACTTCCAAAATGCTAATTTTGATTGCATTAACAATGACATAAATTTAATTGACTGGACGAACTTCTTATCTGATGATGATGTTGAAAAGACTGTTACGACCTTCTACAATATATTACTTTCTGTTATAGACAAATATGTTAGACAAATACCTTAGAGCACTACGTAATCAACGAAATAAGTTATACAAAAAAATTAAAACAAACATTAATTCTTGTATTGATATTAAACAAAGATACGAAAATTTAGCCACTGATTTCAGAACTAAATCTCGGGAGGCATATGAGTCCTATATAAATAAAGTAGGTGAAAACATCGTCAAGAACCCTAAGAAATTTTTCGACTTTGTTAATATAAAACGTAAAAGCTCAGGATACCCAAATACTATGTTTAAATGCGCCACTCACTCCTCCAGTCCATATGAAATATGCGACTTATTTGCTGATAGATTCGTTGAAGTCTTCAGTTCAGCAGGTGAATCCTAGGATACCACTTCTTACTGATATAGTTCTAAGTGTAGATGACATCACTATTGCTGGCGCGTCGTCAATCACACCACTTCTTACTGATATAGTTCTAAGTGTAGATGACATCACTATTGCTCTGAATGACCTGGACCCAAAAAAAGGACCTGGACCTGACAAAATCCCACCTCTTTTTTTAACCAACTGTTCTCAAGTATTATCTCTACCACTATACATAATATTTAATAAATCACTGTCGCTTGGAGTTTTTCCATCTATATGGAAATCTTCCTATCTCACACGTCACACCTATCCATAAAAGTGGGGACAAAACAAACATTGAAAACTATAGAGGTATTGCAATATTATCATCTATTCCTAAGCTATTCGAAAAACTTATATGTGATAAAATGACAGCTCAGATTAATCCAATCCTGAATGAACAACAGCATGGTTTTAGAAAGGGTCGTTCAACAACCACGAACCTAACTGTCCTTGTTTCTGAAGTACTTTGCAGAATGGAAAGAGGCCATCAAATTGATACAATTTACACAGATTTCAGCAAAGCGTTCGATCGAGTGGATCATGCTACTCTTATCGTAAAACTTCAGAAAATTGGCATATCAGGTGCACTTTTAAACTGGCTAACAAACTACCTGAAGGATAGAACTCAATTTGTGATATTTCAAGGAATTGTATCAAAAAAAATCAATGTTACTTCAGGTGTCCCGCAAGGAAGCCATTTAGGACCACTTTTTTTCAACATTTTAATTTTAGACTTATCTGATGTATTAGCCGACATACCACACCTATTTTACGCTGATGACCTTAAAATATACTACCAAATAACTTCCCAATCTGATTCTGCCTTTCTACAATCTAAACTTCACTCTCTTGACGAATGGTGCATCCGTAAAAAGTTACACCTAAATATTGCTAAATGTCACGTTATCAGTTTCTCACGAAAAAGAAACACTATAAAGTACAGCTACTTTTTGAATAATATAGAACTTGATAGCGTAGAGAAGGTTGTCGACCTTGGTGTAGTTTTAGATAATAAATTAAATTTTAACTCTCACTACGACAGAATCATAGCCAGGGCATACAAATTACTTGGCTTTATTAAGAGAAGAGCACGGGAGTTTAAAAATATATGGGTGACTAAATCATTGTACTGCTCACTAGTACGCTCTATTCTTGAATATATGTGTCCTATTTGGGACCCCATCTTTGAAAATAACTCAAGTAAAACCGAATCCGTGCAAAAGCAATTCTTATTATTTGCTTTACGAGATTTGCACAACCCAGCGGACTATGAAAACTTACCACATTACATAGACAGACTCAAACTCTTAGATTTAGTATCACTCTCATCTCGAAGAGTTCTTCTAACATCTTGTTTAACTCTTGATGTTCTAAATGGCGACATTGATGTCGAGTTCATGTCTAGTAGAATCATACTAAACGATTATATTAGGCAGACTAGACACACCAAAATTTTAAAAGAATACCCATGTTGTGAATTAAGGCACCCTGTGCTTCAATCCACAACGGAAATTATAAAATTCCAATTAATGAAATTCAAAAATTAATTAATTATTATTTGAAAAACAAAAGTTTTAAATTACGCGTTGCTCGTGCACAGAGAAATAATTTAATTTAATTAATAATAATTTCTCTGTGCTCAATCAGCCAATTAACTTAAAATTGATTTTAAAAATTTTGTTGGAGAAGCTGATTGGTTTTCCAAAATCTTATTGGAAAGATTTTGGAAAGCCAAAAAAGCTCTCCAACAAAATAAAAAAGAAAGAAAAATTAAAGTCAAGGCCAGTGGATAAAAAATTAAGTTTGAAAAATTCGGAATTATTATGCCCGTTGATCGGACAAGAAATACGGTTTTTATTTTAAAATTAAAATTAAAATTGTAAAATAAGTTAGTCGATCGGATCAAAACAGATCAGTTTAAAAAATAGAGCAGTTATTCTGCTGAAAAAAAAGTTTTATTTCGGAATTTAAATCTAAATTGGAAAACTTGAAGTGATTAAAAATAAAATCAGTAAAAATTTATAATTGAAAAAAGCATTGTCAAAATAATTGTAGTGTAAAATAATTGAATCATTAAGTAAAAGATTTAATAATAATGTGCAAATAAATATTACATGTAAAGATTGTAATAGTTAATATTAATAATAAATAGTTAAATTTAATAAAGAAAACTTTTAAAAATAGAAAATATATATAACTACTAGTTTTTATTTAAATAAAGAATACAAACATTAGTAAAAAGGTGAGATTAAAACAATATAATATATTAAACTATATAATATACAAAATTTATGATTGTAATTTTTATATTACAACATTTGCGCTGCGGACAGGATGAGAAGTACGTTTCTCATTCAAAAGAATTTGTGTAAAGGTAAAACGGGAGATTAAAACTAAATAAAAAGAGAAAAAAAAACTATCGTAAAATAAAAAAGTGGACATTAACTAAAAATTAAAAAAATTATAATTTTAACACTAAATAAAATCTATAAAATTATTATAATTTAAAAAAAAAAATAAGCATCTTATAAAAAAAAATTTAAAACAGTGGTAGAATTTTAATAGAAGCAGATTTAAAATAAATAAAAAATATATATAATATAAAGTTTAACAAATTTTTTCTAATACAAAATAAAAATTTTTTTTTTAACAAAAATAAAGGTGATTGAAGCAGTAAAAAAAAAAAAAAAAAAAATATAAAAGTTGAAGCAGTAAAAAATTGAAGCAGTTGAAGCAGATAATTACAAGAAGCTGTAAAGAGCAGAAGAGGCAAATAAATTTTTTTCAAAAAAAAAAATTACATAAAAGTTGTAAGTTTTTGTAATTATACATATTAAAATATTATAAGTTCAATAATTTGTCATATATACAAAATTATATTTGTAAATACATACGAATATCTTTAATAAAAAATTACAAAAATGTGTAATAAATTAGGAAGATACGGATCTTCATTATTTTTTATAATTATTATTACTCCAAATCTAATAGTCTTAATAATGGAGAATAATAAAATTTATTTTTTGGCAAATTATTAAAAAATTTAAAATTTTGAATCTTATTAAATGACAAAAAAAAAAAATTTGTTTGAAATTTTCTTATAAATAAATTAAAAGGATAAAAAATTGATTTTTTTTTTTAAATAAAGAATTTGTTAATTTAGAAAGGAAATATTATGAAAAAATTTAAATTAATGGCCAAAAAATAAAATTAAAATTTTTAGTTATAAAAAAAATATATATAAAATAATAAATATATAAAATCCTTAACGAAATTATAAAAATATATATATATAAAAAATCCTTTTTTTTTTGTGAAATTCCTAGTGAATCAAAATTTTTTAGATACAAAGTTATTACAAAAAAAAATAAAATGCATATATGAAAGAAACCCCTAAAATAATATACATGTAAATATACATATACAAAAAAAATGATATTTTTCTTATATACTACCAAAAACCTTAACCTATCCTAATAGTTAACCTAATTTCAATATTTCTCTCTCTTCCATAAAATTTAAAAAAATAAAAATAAAATGGGTATATAATAAATAAAATTGGAGTACATATATATCCGTATAAAAAATAATAAGTAAAAGTTTTAAATAAGAGTCATATATGTACAAATACCTATACAATGAAAAATCATAAATTATTAAACATTATTATCACATATTATAATTTTTATTTGTATACATAAAATTTTTATTTCCAAGTACAAATTGCAAATTGTGCGTTTTTGATCGAGTTGGGTACGGTTCACCGCCTCATAGTTTACCGCCCATGGTTCGCTGCTTAACAGTTCACCGCGCAAGGTTTACCGCCGGCACAGTTCACCGCGCACGGCTTACCGCCGGTGAAATGTGCTAAATAAATGTCTATTGATATTTTTAGTATTTTTAATAAAACTGTAAAATTATAATTTGAAATCAATTAGATGATTTATTTTTAATAAAACTGTAAATTTAGAGTTATAACATTATATTACATTATATGAAATTTTTTATATATATTTTTTTAATTTATTTCAGTCAAATTAGTATTTGTTGCTAAACAACTTGCATAACAACATACTCTTTTTATCACAAATCCAGCGAAAGCAATTTGGCTCCAATTTTTTTTCCAAGTTATACACATAACCATCGACCACAAGTTTATCTTTACCGCGTTTTGATTTTACAACTGTTATTACTTCCATTTATTGGGCACTTTTTATAAATTATTTTTAGCTGTCAAATTATATTATATTAATATATTTATATTTCCGATGACTAAGATAAAAAAATATAAGCAAAGCATTTTGTTGCATTAAATATATTGATAGTTTATCTAAAAAAAAAACGGGAAATCGTAAGCGGTGAACTGTTGTGACGGTGAATTGTTGTGACGGTTAATCGTAAAAACGGTGAATTGTACATGCGGTAAAACGTAAGGCGGTGAGTTTATTTTCACGGTGAACCGAGTATATCCCTTTTTGATCAATTTGAATTTAAAAGTTATAATAAAGTTTTGTTTACGTGAAATATAATATACATAGAAGTGTCTTATTATCAAAGTAAAATCGACATAAAAATAGGGTAACAAAACTAATTACGGTGTAAAAAGTTAAGTTTATTTAATTTCACACAAAACTGTATACAGAAAGTGCAAAATAAAATTGTTGACACAGGGCTGTGTAAAAATAAAGAACTTAATAAAAAAAATTTTTTACATAAGTGTTAAAAATTTTAATAAAAATTGGTTTTAATAACCAAAATTTTTGTTCGTTACCCTATATTTTCATTTTATATTAAAATTTCAATTTTTTGTTCGTAATGACGAAAATTATATATATATATATATTTTCAAATAACTTTTGATCATTTTTATATAAAATAATTTTGTCAATTTTTAATATAAAATTGATATTAATTAAAATATTTTAAATGACGTACGTAAGTTTCATTAGAACAAAGCGCGTTTTTTTTGTAACTTAACATATAAAAACTTTTCTTGGAGCAAACAAATTTTCTTTTATGAAAATTAATAAATTTTTTTTGGGAATGAATAATTTTTTTTTACATAAATTTAGGAGTTGGAAAACTTATATTTCCTATTGATTTACTGTTTGTTTGGGAAACAAAATTTTTTATTATTGCATACTTTTAGGGAATGAGAAAAATAAAAATAAAATAAATATAAAGGAGTATTTTATCTTAAATAAATTTTATTTTACATGATTTACGTTGAATAAAATAAAATTTTAAATGAATAAATTAAATAAAAATAATTTGTAGCAAAAAACAAATAAAATTTTTTTTCGACCCCTAAAATATATTTTTTGAGAACTTTTTATATAAAATGACCCCTAAAATAACTTTTTTTATTAAAATTTATTAAAATATGACCCCTAAATCACAAAATAAAAAAAAAGGTACATATATATTGTTGTTGTTGTTTAAAATTTATTTTATTAACTAATGTCGCAAAATTCAAAACCCCCAACGTTGGCGCAATCAATTTTAAAATTTTCAAAGAGAATATCAACATTTTCATTTTTAAATTCAAGTCCGGAATTTGAAAATTCGGATGAACAAACTAAAACAAACGTAGAAAATATAGAAGCGGAACCAAATTTAGAGGAATTGGATAGAAATAACTTTGTTGATTTTTTACATCAAGTACAAGGAGAACGAATATCAGAAAATAGAAAAAGTTTTAGAACATTGAGGTCAGGGGTAAAGTATAACAGAATTGGCCCAATAAGGAAACCAAGGAAAACTAGAAGAAATAAAGTTATAATTGCTAAAACGGAAAGAAAAAGTTTGAATATAAAAACAAGTGACAAAATGAATCCAATAAACGACCCCCATTATTTTAATTTCCAAAAATCAAATAACACAAATAGAACAATAAATAAACCGGGACCATCAGGATTAAACTCGACCCCTATTCCACCACCACCACCAATTGCACATCGAGATGAATACATTGCGGAAAACTTTACAAATGACAATTCATATCATTTGGAACCAACTTTGTTATCAGTTGAAAAAATAATAAAAACATTTTTAGTACAAGGTCCAACATTTTCGGGTGTAGGGTTGGACATTGAGAATGAGTTAAACAATTTTCTCGAATTAGCTCATCAAGCATACGAATTGACCAGAGATGAACAAAAGGGATTATTATTAAAAATTTTGATTACAAGTAAACTGACTGGTGCAGCCAACGCACTTTTCAGATATGCCAACGTCGAAAACTTTAACCAATATAAAGATATTTTACGTAATCGTTTTATAGAGAGCAAGGATATGGCTACATTAGCATCAGAAATGATGGGAATGTACGAATACGAAAACGAATCAGTGGAATTATTTGGGGAAAGAATAGCAGAAAAATTGGCGGCGTATAGAAATAGAGTAAATGAAAGGTATCAAAACGAGGGACGAGCTTTAATAAACGAAATGGAAATAACAGCAAAGAGAATATTTTTAGGAGGACTGCGTTCATCAGAATTGAAACAATATTTAATCTTTAAAAATCCCGAAAACTTAAGAGTGTCCATAGGAGCGGCTCGACAGTATTTGAATGAAACAAGGAACTTAGGAAAAATAGGGAGTTCGGATAAAAATAGTAGTAATAATCAAGGGGACCAAATGATGAATTTATTAACCACTATGATGAAAAAATTAAATGAAAATGGTGGACATGGGCAACAACCAAATAATAACCGGTTAAATCATGGAAACAATTTTAGAAATAATAGTAATAATAATTATTTGCGGGGAACAACAGCGAATTTTAAATACAACAACAACAACAACAATAATGCGCAATTTACAAATAATAATAATTATAATAATAATAATAAACAATTCTCAAACAGTAGTAGCAACAATAATTATAATAAACAATTCTCAAATTATAACAATAATTATAGCAATAATAATTTTCAAAATAACAATAAGACCCCTAACAGGAATTACAATATGGTTAGTGGTAATAATTTTCCAAACAACAATAAAAATAATACAAGTAATTATAATAATAATTATAATAATAATTACAATAATAATAATAACAATAGGAACAATAATAATGGTAATAATAATAATGGTAATAACAAGGTTCCATTTAAAGGAACAACTGCAAATATGACGATTAAATGTTTTAAGTGTGGTGAACCAAGTCACCTTAGTAGAGATTGTACATGGCAAAGCCAGTTAACACCAGTGCAATGCACTATTTGTGGAATGAATGGACATGAATCCACTCATTGTTTTAAACTACGTTCGGGAAATAATAATTTTGCAAAACAAAGGATACTCGCATTAAATAACGAAGAAAGTTTAGAAAAGACCCCTTATGAATGGTGTGCAAGGAAAGGACATACAATTTTAAATTGTGAAGCTCGTTAATCCTATGAATCCAAAATGACAATGGTTTCGGGAAACGAAGACGGAGTGAACTAAAAGAGCCCAGCTCATTCCTTTCGGAGGGCAAAATAACTTTACAAGAGCCAATAATTAATTTAGAAAAATATTATTGGATAGATCCTGAATTATGTAATAATTTAACAAAAGATAAAGAAGAAAATAATAAAATTAATAAAAATAATGAAATGGAAATAAATTTTGTTAGCTCTAATATAGGCTCTTGTGAAGGAAAATTAATAAAAAAATACGATAAACAAACCCCGGGTTTGTCAAAAGCACATTTCCTCAAAATCGCCTCATGTAGAACTATGAGCTATTCTAAAACAATGGGAATTCCTATACGTGTATAGTATTTTTTAGTAGTATTTTCAATGTACTATATACATAGGAAAGATAACAAATGATATAGTAAATATAGGTAAAAAATGTGTCACTGTTCGATTTTATTAAATTTTTTTCCTTCCAAGGTTATTATTCCAGCAAAATATATATAAACTTATCATTTAAGTTTTCTGTAGTTTTTCTTTTAATTGAATATAATGTGATATGAAATAATATCCAATATTCCATTTATATAGCTCCTAAAAATATGCAAAATGTTCGTTTTTTGCAAAATTTTATATGATTATGCATTTTGATTAATTATAAGTGTGAGGCAAATGATTATAATTTATTAATTAATGCACTTTAAAGAAATATGATTCTCGAAAGTTTTCTCATTATTTGTTTTTAAAATTATTGCGCGGTTATAATTATACAAGTAATTTAAAAATGTAATTTTTTGAATTTCGAAGGGCCCCAACGAAAAGGGGAGGGGAGATACGGATACAATTTCTTCAGAGACTCTAGTTATATTTTAGATATCTCTTTGGTACATAAATTTCAGCCTTGCATAATAAGCAGTTTGGGAAATACAGGGTGTTAAAAAAATTAAAAAAAGTTGTATGAAGATAACGGTATTTTTATACATCAAAGAATTAAATTTTAAAAAATTTGTTAATTTCACAATTAAGATAAAAGATTTTCCTATCTTATAGCTTTTACAGACCTCAAAAATTTTTATTGGTTTAAAAGTTATTAGATGTTCAATATGGGCAATTTTCGAACTTGGAGGGGGAATAACTCAGAGGGGAAAAGAGATAGAAGAAAATTTTGTTCTACGGGACCTATTATTTTATTACTATCTATCTATGGTCAATTTTAATACTCTATCTTAATAGATGTAGAAGTTTGTGTAAACGGACGGACGGACGGACAGACGGACAGACAGAGTGAAACTAATATACACATTTCTTCCAATTTGGTTGGAATTGTACTAAAAATCAGAACACGAGAATAAGAAAATTGAGTTACCAAATAATGGTATTTTAGGAAACATTGCAATGACCCCTAAACGTGATGAAGGTAAATCGCAAACAATTTATACAGAAAAATCAAATGATATAAATACGAATAAATTACAGATGAATAAAGGAATTTTTGATAACGTGCATATAGTAAACTATAAAAATTCTATATTTTCTAAGGCAAAAAATTTTATGGAAAAAAAGAATCAAATCTGGAAAGCAACTAAAAATTGTACAGATGATTTTAAAACTGAAGAAATAATTGTATTTGAAGAAGATATTAACACAGGAATTGTTAAATCAAATAAGGAAGAAAAGGTGAATATTATTATAGAAGACAATGTAGCAGTAATTTTGGAAGAATTTTATTTGGAAGAATATATAGAAGTAAAATGTTTAAATAAAAATATAGTAGAAGAAGTTGTAGAAGCTGTAGAAGTTGTAGTAGAGGAAAATGATTTAAGTACAAAAGTTCGTACTGGTATATTGATAGAATACGAATTTGTTGGAGATAATAATAGTAATGAAAATATAAATGAAAATATTAATGAAAATATTATTATTAATAAAGAAAAAAAACTTTGTATAACAATTCAAATGGAAAAAGTAAAATTGAATTTAAATAGTAGTGATGTTAATATTGAAAAAGAAATAAATAAGGAAACAATTTATACATCAGGAGACAAAAATAACGAAATACAAAATATAGAAGAATCCATAAGAACGGCACGGAAAAAAATAATAAATCAAAATAATTATTTAATTAAAAATAATAATACTTTTATCATTGTATTTAAAATAAATGTTAATACTACGGGTATTAAAAATAAAAATATTAAACCAAAATTGACCCCTATTCTTAATGTTATTATTTTACCATTAAGAAAATTAAATAACAAAATAATAAAATTAAATCATAGATATAAGAAACATAGGTGGAAGCGTAAAGGTAAATTATTTTAAACTATATATGTATAACAAAAAATATATTGAAATTTTAAATTTTAATATTAAAAAAAAAAAAAAAAAATTTAAATAAAAAAAAATTTGTTTAGAATAAAATAGAAAGAGGAGCGTGACCGCTCAAAAACAAATAATAGGGAAAAATCTTATCCTTATTCATTAAATTCCTATTCCTTTTCTTAATTTTTTAATAGATATATGCATTTTATTTGACTATATTTAAAAAAAAAACATAAATTTTATTAAAAATAAAATAACTTATAATAAAATATACATACATATACACATATAATTATAATATTTAATATATAATTTTATTTAAAACTTTATTAAAATTTAATTTTAATTAATAAAATATAACCAAAAGGATTTTTTTTAATAAAATAAAAGGATTTTTTTTATAAAAGTTTTTAATAAAACAAAAGGATTACTTTTTAATATAAAATATAAAACTTTATTAAAAATTAATATTTAGTAAACACAAAATGATTTTTTTTTAGAATTTGTTAAATAAATAAGTCAATAAGATTTTAATTGTGTATTATGTTATTATATTTCCTTTTTTTTTTAATAAAAAAAAAAGGAAATATAATAAATGTAAAGAAAAATATAATTACAAGAATATAAAATATTTAGACAAAATATATAAATATTGAAAAAAAAACAAAATAAAAAAAAATGTTTAGAAAAAAAATATATACATATATAAAATGTAAATAAAAAAAATTTTTATGTTTATAAAAGAAGTAAATATATACAAATATACAAAGTTTTTATTAAATATATATTAAATATATACAAATATACAAAGTTTTTATTAAAAATAAAAAAAAATATATAAAAAATATATATACTTATAATTTTAAAATATAAGAATCGAAGAAAAATTTCTTCAACCCTTATATTTTTTCTAAGAGGGAAGGTGTTGTGAATTGAGGCACCCTGTGCTTCAATTCACAACGGAAATTATAAAATTCCAATAAATGAAATTCAAAAATTAATTAATTATTATTTGAAAAACAAAAGTTTCAAATTACGCGTTGCTCGTGCACAGAGAAATAATTTAATTTAATTAATAATAATTTCTCTGTGCTGACAACGCGTAAAATCAATCAGCCAATTAAATTAAAATTGATTTTAAAAATTTTTGTTGGAGAAGCTGATTGGTTTTCCAAAATCTTATTGGAAAGATTTTGGAAAGCCAAAAAAGCTCTCCAACAAAATAAAAAAGAAAGAAAAATTAAAATCAAGGCCAGTTGATAAAAAATTAAGTTTGAAAAATTCGGAATTATTATGCCCGTTGATCGGACAAGAAATACGGTTTTTATTTTAAAATTAAACTTAAAATTGTAAAATAAGTTAGTCGATCGGATCAAAACAGATCAGTTTAAAAAATAGAGCAGTTATTCTGCTGAAAAAAAAGTTTTATTTCGGAATTTAAATCTAAATTGGAAAACTTGAAGTGATTAAAAATAAAATCAGTAAAAATTTATAATTGAAAAAAGAATTGTCAAAATAATTGTAGTGTAAAATAATTAAATCATTAAGTACAAGATTTAATAATAATGTGCAAATAAATATTACGTGTAAAGATTGTAATAGTTAATATTAATAATAAATAGTTAAATTTAATAAAGAAAACTTTTAAAAATAGAAAATATATATAACTACTAGTTTTTATTTAAATAAAGAATACAAACATTAGTAAAAAGGTGAGATTAAAACAATGTAATATATTAAACTATATAATATACAAAATTTATGATTGTAATTTTTTATTACAACACCCACATCGTACTAAATATGCTAAGAATGAGCCAATTAATCTATGTTGTAGGGTATTCAATAAATATGGCTCACAATATTCACCTTCAATTTCAAAATAATCATTCAAAAAGAAATTACACTCCATACTTAAATAATCTACTTACAATCGTCCTCATCCCTAATCCTATCCCTACAATGAGTTATATAGTATAATAATATATAATATAATAATATATAATATAGTAGTAATAATGTACTATTAAGTTAAACGTTCTTAGTTTATAAATTAATAATAAAAATGTATTTCTTGTTATTGTTATTAATTGTTTATATATATAATGCAATGTAATTGTAATTGTTATGTAATGTAATTGTAATTGGTATATAACCTTGTTTGGTGAATAAATAAATAAATTTAAGAGTTAATGATTTATGACCAATGTAACGTAACCAAAATTTATCGTTTCGTTATCTGAAGATATTGGGCGCCAGGTCTGAGTGACCTAGCCTCAATCACTAAAAAAACAAGACCAATTTTTTTTTCTCTTTCAGCTCCCAGGATCATTGGGATTTCCTCCTATATATACCTTGTTTGGTGAATAAATAATTGCCGGCTTAGCACAGTATGTGGGGTGTGGGTCGACCAATGGTCCTACTAACCATCATATCATCAACACATGTTCTCCTCAATCTAACACATTGGTTACATCCTAATCAACGATGGATCGAAGAAGAACATGGAAGGTCAAAAGGAAAAGGACAACAAGGAAGGAATACTGCTACGCCGGATCACTAATCTGAACCGATTTATTCTGCCATGGCTACACCCACAATATTAAGGGACATAAAAATAAATTCAACATGGCCTGAGCACAACCCAACGATGTACCGACGTACCTGTACAATCCACCACACAAAATAAATATAAAAAAAATAAATAATAACACAAATGTATTGATAATTTTTTTTTCAAATAATTTTATTTTTAATATAAATGAATAATGGATTGATAGTTATATATATAATATTTATGTGATTTCGTGGTTTGAGAATAAAATATAAGTTTTCGAAATATAATCTAAAATAATTCTCTTTTTGTTTTACAAAAAAAAAACGAATAAGAAAAAAACAAATTCTCACATACTTTTTATGGTTTGATGTATAGATTTATGATGAAACTGGTCCCGACATGTCCGGATCAGCTGCACCTAAATTCTAAAAAAGTAAAAAAAAAATTCTTTTCTTGTGGTTTAATTATATCGGAATTACTTTAACACAAAAAAAATTTTCTTTTTCTGATTCCTTTTTTTTGTTTTTTTACACGTACAAATTCCATTCTAATCTAATAAGCAAAAAATTTGTTTGTTCAAAATTTAACCACTTCTATTTTATACCTAAATACAAATTCTTATATAAAGAAAACTACTTTAATAAAAAAAAACAAAAACAAAGAAAAACCAAAAAAAAAACGAAGAACCAAATTCCCCACACTGAAAAACGACGACTGGCACTGGATTCCAACGATGAGATGACGGCAGTAGTAATAAGCCCCCCCTAGAAAATATTTGTTCTACGTTTGATAGGGAACATCCGTGTAACAGATGGTGATTAGCCCTAGTAGTACTAAATTTAAATGCGTGTAGGGTGTTAGAGAGAGACGGCTATAGAGAGATAGTTATATTTTAAGGTGTTCTTATTGGTTATAATTTAATTTTAGGGGTTTACCTGGACCTGTAGAAGATTAAACCTGTAAAAAAACTGTAGCCCGTGAGTAGATAAGCTATGAGAGTTCTGACACAATTTTACGTGTATTTCGTGTAAGGGGGGTCTACAATGACTTTTCCGCCATTTTGGATTTTTTGTAAACAATTAAAATGATCAATCTTTCGCAAGCACACATGTTTAGTTTGTGGTGTCTGTCGTTTTGTCTGTCGGTCTGTCGTTTTTGTGTGTGGTTGTGTTGGGGTTGAGGTTGTGGTGTGGGGTGGGGGTGTGGGGGTTGTAGTGGGCTTTTTGGCACAGGTTGTGGGGGTTGTAGTGGGATTTTTGGCATAGGTTGTGGTGGTGTTGGAATGTGGTTGTGGGTTGAAACATGTTGGGACATGTTATCTACTTTTATTAGTAAATTTCTAAAATGTTCTAAAAGTCTGAATAGACTATTTTTCTTATCAGCAATATTAATTAAGTTGTGTGTTTATGAATGGATTTTTTTATGGTTTTTTTGTTTATTTTAAATATAAAAGACTCTCCTTAGTGGATATATGTATATATAGATATATAACGTAAACACAAAAAATCTCAAAAAATTCTTTCCTTAATGGATATATGTATATAACGTATATAACGTAAACACAAAAATCGTAAAAAATTCTTATACCAGAATTACTATAATAAAAAAAATTATGTTTTGATGCAGAGTTTAGTGTAATGTAAACATATATGTTAATATTCTAGATATCATAATCTTGATTATAATATAAGAATTTATTCTTAATTTTGGGGGGTGAATTTGTAAGAAGTATTTATGAAAATATATACATATGTATGTATGATGTATGGAGATTTCATATTTTGGTTTTGATATTAAAATATTATATTTTGAAACAAAAAAAAGTTATATGCTTATATATGAGATTAATGATGCAAAAATTCTTGTATTCTGCGGTGACCTTACATTTGAGTTAAATTGATAAAGAGGTGAGTGATATAATGAAATTTAGCTAAATGTGATTCTTATTTTTATTTAAATATACCAATCAATTCTAAGATATTTAGTTTAAAAATTGATGTGAACTGTTGATGGCTGATTTATTATTATGGCATTGTGGGAAGATCTTCGGACAATTACTACATTTGATGGTGATGATAATGATGATGATGATGATGAAATACTACAATCATTGAAGAACAATATACATAAAAAATTATTAGTTATAGAGAAACTTTTAATCATACATAAGGATTTCTTGCTTGCTGAGCATAGAGAGGAATTTGAAAATTATCGGAAAGCACTAATGAAATTAGTGAATGTTGAAATGAAATTTTCACTATGCAAATTCTATATGGTCTTCCGATAATGCAACAACTGGGCCAGATACATGTTCATGTAGTAGTATAAACTTTATTGAAGAGTCTTCTATAAGACTTATGAAATTTTATCTGAGATTGGCTGGTGAAAATAATTTATTATTAAGCTAAATAAAATACTTTATTACAAATGCTAATTGTAGCTGACAATAAATTAAAAAAAAATCTGGTTACATAGATTTGATGTTTAGTATTTTGTTCACTAAGTAAAATATAACTTACTTAAATGTTTTTTAGAAAAATATGATGGTGTGCTATTGAAAGAACATAAAGATATAATAATTGATTTTTATATCAGATTTCCAAACACAACAAACACATATACACAACAAATAAAATGTGATTGTACATATACATGTGCATGTGATATGGAGTTTTTAAGAAAACAATATATAATGAAAATAATGAATTATTATAAATAACAAATAAATTACCAAATAAGTTAATAGTACAATAATGTACTTATATACTTGATATAAATAAAAAGAAATATTTTAGTTGAAAGATAATATTTTGGGTTTTTATTTATCAGATAATTAATTTATGTATAAGGTAGTATTATAAAAGATATTGCTTTATACAACAAGTCTATCAATCCTAAAATGTCAATTGACAAATTTGGACGCACTGATGACTGGAGAGAGAGGAAACCTTAACGAGGTCCACCAGGCGAAAGATTTAGTTTAACGGTTCAAGGTGATTATGACTTGAAAAATAAACGAGTTATAAACGTTGCAGAACCTATAGATAATTTCGATGTTGTTTCAAAACAATATGTTGATAGTGAAACTAATAGAGTAAAAAGAGAGTGTGAAAAATCTATAAATGAAATAAAATATTATTTATCGGCAATAAATACCCATATAATATTTTTAAAAGATGAAATAAATAAATTGGAACACTTTTGCAGATCTGTTGATAAATTTGTACATAAACATACATAGTCAACAGTAAATACACAGTGTGAATATATCCTTAACATTTACTTTATAAAATTATGCAAATAAAAAACATTTTTAGTTTAAAACATGAAATTTCTGTTTTTTATTTAACAAATAATAAATTTAATTTTCATAATTATTTTATGTTTTTGTAAGGATTTGAAGACTTCTCTGCTTTTGAGGATGATGATGATGATGATTGTTGTTTTGGATTTGGACAAGATGATTTTGTAGATGGCCCCAATAGTTTATATTTGCATTCTTTTATTTTATCCATGTTCTTGTATTCATTCATCAATTGTTTTTTGTCACTCATTCTAAATTTCGTTATTTAGTGTGTTCTATATATCGCCTTTACTTGAACTAAACTAATTATTATTTTTCAGAGAATATATATACATTGTTTTTGTTTTTAATGTATTTCACAATAATACATCTTTTTTGTTTATCCATGAATTTTGGTTAGAAGGAAATCCGAGCCACTTCACAAAAACTTTGTCACCTTTAGTTTTGATGATTTTTTCAACTAAATATAGATCTGGATATTTAGATTTTTGTAATTCATACTCATAAAATCCTCCTCTAATAGGGTTGCTTTGGTAATCTTCTAATAAGTAAGTTACTGGATTTGTTAGTTGTCTCTTAGTTATCTTGAAAAGTTCCGTTGTCCAGTTTGGTGTGTAACCTTTTTCTAAAACATGTTTAAACTTGCTCACTCGAACTGACTCACCAACTTTAAATTTAGCAATTGGTGAAATTTTAATGTGGTTATAAGCTGTAGATAATAAATTTCTTTCATCATTTTTGGTGATTTCGAGGGTTTTCTTTTAGTTGTTCTGTGCGTTGAATGATTATAATCATTAATAAGTTTCTGAATGATGTTAATCCATTTATAGTTTCCATTAAAACTGAATTCTTTCCACATTTTTTCCTTTATTGTACGATTAAAACGTTCAACAATTGAGGCTTTTTTTAGCTAAATGTTGAATAATGATTAATGTTGTATTTCAACATCAAATTGAGGAAGGTTTTGTTAAAAAACTCTTTACCATCATCAGTTTGTAAATTTTTAGGATATCTATTTGAATTTTTGAAAATCGATTTAAACGACTGAGTAACCTTTTCACCAGTTTTATTTTTTATGGGTATAGCCCACCCATATTTTGAAAATCTATCAATAACAGTTAATAAATATTTATAATTAGAATTTTGTTTAGCATATGCACCCATTTCTACAAGATCAGCTTGCCAATGAAAATCAAAACCTTTGATTATAACTCTTCGCCTTTTAAAGTTTTTTCTAATAGGTTTACGCAGCTCTTCAACAACCTGCCTTTTACTCATGTTTTCGCTGAATGTAAATGTATAATATTACTCATCTTTTTTATTAGTCTTTTATTCAATTAGGTCTGCCTCCTTAAGTTCCTCAATTATTGAAATAATTTCATTATTATGATTATTATATCCAGCTTCTTGAGATGCCATCAAGAGCTTTAATCTATCAACAAGTTCATTCGGATCATCCCAATGAACATACTCTATAGGTTTTGATTTAAATTCCATATCCAATGCCAATCTTTTTGTTTTCGACAGGCTTCCACCTTTTTTCTTCCGAGTATTATACTTATGTGTCACCAGTATTTGAATTATATTTATATATTTGTTCCCTTTATTACCATTAATTTGTGAATTTGAGTCATTCGGGTCTTTTAAATGAGCATTTGTAATGTTTAATATTTTTTATAATTTGTCAAATAATCGTCAGCATAGTGTTGAGGACTTTTGTGAAATATCAGTTCGTATAAACCATTTGTAATTTTAAAAGGTTTATAATTATCAATGTAAATGTTATTCTCATCAATTTTAAAAACAGATTTACCCAATTTGCTTAAATTGTTGACACTATCGAAGTGAGGGCCATATGTTTTATCTAGTTCAGTCTTTTTTATTGGTGGTGGTGTCCATAATTGTGATGATGATAGTGAAATATTAACAGCACAATTTTTTCTGGGTGTTTCATAATTATCTGTAGTATCAAATTTGATTGTTGAATTTGGTGTTGATGTTGTAAAGCTTTGGAAACTTAATTTTTTTTCAGGTTTTAAATGATCATATTCTTCTTGTTTTAATTCTGGTCGTATTATTTCGTTAGATATTTTATCATCTCGAGCTATTTTTATTAATTCTTTTAGAGGTTTTACAATGGGCTTGAAAGTAGTTTCCAATTCAGTTTATTTGGCAGTTTCTCTGGTTTTTATAGTTGTATATTTACGCTTCAAAGCTTTACGAGTTTTTATCAACTCTTTTAAGACTTTTTCATTCATTTTGTATTATGATTCACTCAACTCTAAATCAATACTGATTAAAGTTAAGCAATATTGATTGCTTTTATATCTTTACCAGTTTAATACTGATACTGATCGAATCGCTTAGTGACTGATCACATTGGTTATTGACTGATTACATTGGTTATTGATTGATACAGATCAGGTTTTGATCAGATTTCTTATCAGCTTATTTTGTTATTCAATCACTAAAAATGCATTGAAATTTTTTCGATATCCACCTTTATTGCAAGGCCTGTTTTTATCAATAAGTAGAAATCCATACAGATCTCTCCAACACTCACTACAGACATTTTTGAATTGATTAAATGACATATCAGAGTTTACATGATCTTTGTAAATATGTCTTAAATTTAAATCAACTCGCTTGAATAATATTATGAAATTTGCATTATCACGTATCAAATGTTTAGGTATATGCGTATAAGATTGGCATAAATAAAAACTATCAATATCATTATGACGTCCCATACAAAAGTATAATCGTATATTATTTTGTCTTTCGCATGCAACATCATCAAAAATAAAAACTGAATTCTTTTTAGCTTCAGATGGTTCCATAATTTCACAATTATTCATAATAACCCATGCCGTTAATAGATGATATAAATTTTTTCAAATATCCATATTTTGGTTGATGTAATGATTTTGAATATATATAGATGTTTTCAAAACGCAAACCATTTGAATCCAATAACATGCTCAACATTATATTTGTTTTACCACAATTTGATGGTCCGACTATTAAACCTCGTATATTATTCTGTAACAAGGCACCATGTTTTGTTTTTTCAACACCACAACCTACAGTTTGATCAAAATTTTTAATTTTAATATTTGCATGTTGCTTCACAAACTTCATTCTTTTGACTAATTGCAAATCAAAATGAAATTAAATTATATATAAATATATATTTTTTTTTTTTGATAATTTTCGAAAATCTATTTAGTTGTAAAATAGTTGTTAAGGTGTTCGTTACAAAGTGGCTATACATATATAAAAGTTATGATTAATTATAACTCTGACAATTGTAGAAAAGATATTAAAGTAGGAGGTGGTGTCTTAAACTCGCTAATAAATAAATTACATTTTGAATTACCTTTACCTAGATACAATTATTGTGGACCTGGAACTAAGCTTAAAGAAAGATTAAACCGAGGGGACAAGGGCATAAATCCATTGGATGAAGCTTGCAAAGAACACGATATAGCATACTCTCACAGTAAAGACATAAATGATAGACATATTGCGGATAAAAGATTGACAGAAAAGGCTTGGGAAAGAGTAATTGACAAAAATTCTACTTGGGGTGAACGAGCTAATGCTGTTCTTATTACAAATGCAATGAAAGCAAAAGTAAAACTTGGAATGGGTTCTAATATGAGAAAAAAGAAATCTAAAACTAAAAATAAAAATTCATTTAAAGATGCAGTACAATCTGCTAAAATCGCAGTTCAAACTTCTAACCCAATAAATCAAAAAGATTCCATAAAAGTAGCTCTTAGAGCTGCTAGAAAAACTTTGAATGGTAAAAATCGTTAAAAGATCAAGTATCCAAGGGTTTTAACAATACCTAAATTGGTTGGAGTTCTTCCTTTTTTAGTACCATTATTCGCTGGCCTTTCCGCTGTTGGTGCTCTTTAAGGTGGAGCTGCAGACATAGCGAAAGCAGTTAATGATGCTAGTAATGCAAAAAATGAGCTAGAGGAAAGTCAGCGACATAATAAAAAAATGGAGGCTATTGCAATCAATGATAAAAATGGAGGAGGATTATACTTAAAACCATATAAAAAAGGATTGGTACTATATTTAAAACCTCAAAATCATTCAAAAAACTTTTAAAACTGCTACCTGATCAACCACTAACAAATATAAAATATAGATTTACTCAAGTTTGGGAAACATTTAAAACATTTTCGAGGTGTCTTTATGCGTGATAATTTACCTTCAAAAATATGGAAGTATGAATGTATAGTATAGTAAACTTGGATAAGTCTAGTGGACCGGAGACACATTGGGAAGCATATTGCAAACACAATAAATTTGTTCATTATTTTGATAGTTTTGGCAATTTAAAACCTTCAGTTGAAGTTGTGAATTACTTAAATGCTAATAAATTATTCTATAACTATAATAAAGAACAAGAATTTAACACATATATATGTGGACATTTATGTTTAAAATTTTTATTAGAAAATAATTATTGTAAAATTGTATGAAATTTAAAAAACAGAATAAATGGAACAATCTTTTAAAAATTTAATCAATTGTTATCAATACATCATGTCATTAACATTAACTCTCAACGGTAATAGTTCTACACTTACTTCACAGTATTTTCCATCTATTGATTTAAAGGGGAATTACGTATGTGGATTAGTAGATTTTCAAACATATAATTCAATACCAAATGTGGATATTGATAATAATAAATTTCATATTGGTAACAAAGTCATAACGATACCTGTTGGATCTTATGAAATTGGTGATATAGAGCAGTGCATTCGTGATAAGCTGGGTATTAATGATAATGTTGAATCAGATCAAACAGATCAAAAAACCTTTGAATTGAAAGCAAATAACAATACTTTAAAATGTGAAATTTATACTGATGTAGGAGATATTATATTCACTAAAGAACTGAGTATTTGTAAGCTTTTAGGTTTTAGTAAAAGATTATTACAAAAACAACAATTGCATATATCAGACCTTTATGTTGATATAAATAGGGTAAATACGTATTGAGTGTAATATTATTGGTGGAACGTATATAAATAATCAACAAGCTCACATAATACATGAATTTTCAATTAAAGTAAGTCCAGGCTATAAAATTATCGAAGTACCATTGAATGTAATCTATTTACCAATAAACGTTGAACGATTAACATCCTTAGTTTTAAAATTTACTGATCAAGAGGGACATTTATTGAATTTTAGAGGTGAAAATATTACTACAAGATTGCATTTGAAGCCTCAAACATGATAATATATAATCAGGAATATCAACCTAATAATAAATACTTAAGTAATATAGGTCTGAATTTCAATCAGAATCAGACACTGGACACACATAGACATCTAAGAACCTTAAAGGTATTAACACACCAAAATCAACAGTTTTTAAGGTCAATTGGATTAAAATTAAATAAAAACAAATCAAACAATGAGCAAGATTATGAATAGTTTTCAAGAACCTGTTTTTGATGAAAGTATTACCAATTCGCAATGGCATTGTTATTCTCCATGTTTGAATTCATTCAATAAAAGCGATATTATACGAATTGCAATCCAACACCAAAATATAAATATATTACCATCTACTAGTTTACTTTACATAGAAGGTTTACTCACAACTGAAAAAACTGAAGCTGTAAAGAACACAAAATTAATAAATAATGCAGTTGCATATCTTTTTGATGAAATTAGATATGAGCTTAATGGTAGAGAAATTGATCATAATCGAAATGTTGGTATAACATCAACTTTAAAAAATTATATTTCTTTGACTGAAAATGAAAGCATTGGACTTTACAATGCTAGTTGGTCACCAAAAGAATCAATTTCCACTAATGGATATTATTTTAATTTTTGTATTCCATTGAAGAGATTGCTAGGATTTTCAGAAGATTTTACAAATATTATACCAAATGCTCGACATGAATTAACTCTAACTCGTGCTAGAACTGATGATAAGGCTTTAATTTGTACCGATGCAGCTGAGAAACCCCTAATAACATTATCAAAAGTTCAATGGAAAGTGCAATATATATCACTATCTGATACGGTAACGTTAAATTTATATAAGGGTATTAATAATGGAGAAACAATGAAAATAGCTTTTCGAAATTGGGATCTATATGAATACCCATCATTACCTATAAACTCTACTCATCATATTTGGAATGTAAAGAGTACAACCCAATTGGAAAAACCGCTATTTATAATTTTCGCTCTACAAAAAAATGAACGCAGACAAATTACTGCCGATTCTTCAGAATTCGATCATTGTAATATAACTGATATAAAAAAGTTAGTAGTATATGGGCGAATTGGGCCTGGGAACTTTTTTCAAAAGGGGCGTGTCTGACACGGTGTTAATTAGGGGGCGTGTCTGACAAGGTGTTAACTAAAGGGCGTGTCTGACAAGGTGTTAATTAGGGGGCGTGTCTGACAAGGTGTTAATTAAAGGGCGTGTCTGACAAGGTGTTAATTAGAGGCGTGTCAGAACAAGGGTGCTAATCGGCAACACGCAGCCGGGCCTCGAGAGATGTGCATTCAGGATGTGCATTGAGGATGTACATTGCGGAAGTTAATTGTGGGGATGTGCATTGCGGAAGTTAATTTTGGATGTACATTGCGAGATATGCATTGCGGATGTACATTGCGGATGTAAATTGCGGGATGTACAGTACATTGCGAGATGTACATTGCGGGATGTGCATTGCGGATGTGCATTGCGAGATGTACATTGAGGGATATGCATTGAGGGATGTGCATTGGGGATGTGCATTGGGGGATGCTAGTTCGGGAATTTTTTTTTTTTGTGCGACTGCGCCAGGATTTGAACTCGTACCAACAAATTCCAAGTTGGGAACTCTACCTGTTGAGCCATCTACCTGTTTTAAATATCGTGGATTAAATGCGTACATTAATGATTCAATATGATTTTAAATATATTTTTTTTTAAATAATCTGCCTATGGTGGGAATCGAACTCAGAAAAAATAATTTTTGTCTTACAAGTCGTTGCCGACGACTCTACCTATTGAGCCATCTACCTGTTTTAAATATCGTGGATGAAATGCGTACATCAATGATTCAATATAATTTTCTTTTTTAAAAATTTTTAAAAAAAATAATCTGCCTATGGTGGGAATCGAACTCACAAAAAATAATTTTTGTTCGACGACTCTACCTATTGAGCCATCGACCGTTTTATATATCATGCGTGAGATAAATTCGATCTTGTTACTTAAGCTGAAATAGATTCACATAGGTAAAAATTTTTAAAATCGAACAAGAATAAATATGTCTGAGCATGGTTTGTATATATACCCTGCTGAAATCTGTTTTTATTCAGTATTGTATATACTGACTATAGAAGACTATAGAAGATAGAGAAGTCATTTCTAGTTTTGTAAAAGAATATAAATTCTGCTTAGAACAGAATAATATAATCAAATTAGAAAATCTTGAAGAAAAACTAAACTTTTTAATTAACAGTGGTGTAATAAAATCACAATTTGGAGAACATTATAAATGTTGTGTTTGGTCTGACAATAACGCAAAAGATGGACCTGATACTTGCATTTGTATATCAATTGTTCACCAATACAGAGATGCTTTAAAAATAATAGAAAATTTTAAAAATATTTATAAAAAATTATTACAAAGAATTGAGAATTTAAGATTGTAAACATGTTACCATTTATACATCCGTTTGCTATGATTATTGCAGGTCCTTCAGGGTGTGGAAAAACTACTTTTGTTTGCAATATAATTCATAAGCATGAGGATTTAATAAAACCGAATATAACTAAAATAATTTGGTGCAACCCTGAATTGACTGCTATACCAAGGAACTTACCTTTTGGAAATATCGAATTTTTAAATAATATACCTGAACAAATAGTTAACGAAAATGACGATAATATTTTATTTGTATTGGATGATCTGATGCTCGAAACGTATAATAAGCAAGTATGTGAGTTATTTACAAAAGGTTCTCACCATAAAAATCTGTCAATTATCTTATTAATACAAAATATATTTCATCAGGGGAAGTATTGCCGTGATATTTCACTAAATGCTAAATATCTTGTGTTATTTAAAAATCCTCGTGACAGATCGCAGATTTTACCTTTGGCAAGGCAAATTTTTCCAGATAAAACACGCGAATTTGTTAAAGTATATAATGAGGCCACAGCATGTCCACACGGTTATATAGTGTTGGACCTAACACAGAACATCAGTGAATTATACCGTATTAGAAATAATATATTTGAAACTGATTATTGCGTTTGTTATTGCACTTCGAATGATTTAAATAACAAAGCTTACTGTGAGAAATATGAAACGATTGAGGAGAAACCGACATATATTACATCTTTTAAAAACACCAAATAAAAAACTTCGTAACAGTATATTAAAGACTTGTGATGATGATGTTATAAAGGCTTTAATTGAAATTGCAATTAATACTTTAAGCGGTAATAATCAAGCCCCTAAAAAAGTTATATCATTTTTAAAAAAACATAAAAATACAATTCGGTGTTTAGCCAGCACTAAAAGAAATTTAAAAGCAAAACGTCGAATACTTATTCAAAGGGGTGGTTTTTTGCCTGTTTTAATTGGAACAGTGTTATCAGGAATTATCGGAAAATTAATAGGTGATTACCAATCGAAAAATGAATAATATGCAACGTATGATTGTTGTACCACCTGAAGTTTTTTTAAAATTTAAAAAATTAATGAATGATGAGAAGAACTTAAATATTTTAAATCAGAATATGGAAAAACTTTTACATAATAAAAGTTTAAACCCCATTCAAAAATGGTACATGCTACGGCAAAATTTAATCAAATATAGTAATCAAAAGAGAACATCGTTAATGTTACCAGCTAATCATATAAAAAATAATAATTTTAGTAGCACAGGTAAAAATGCTGAAACTCAGACAAAAATTAAATTATTAAAAGATAAGTCAACCAATTACGAACCGGAAATACAGAATTTTAACAATATTAAGCAACAACAGCTAGAACTGGATGATGATGTTTTTTCCTTTGATCCTGTAAAAGAACAAAAACAACAAAAGGAACGATATGGAGATCAGGAAAATATGGAAATTGAATTTGGTATGGATGATGATGACTCAGCTGATCTTGCTCTCACACAGACATTACCTAATGAGCGTTTAACTAAAAGATTGTCTTCAAATGCAAATGTGAAAATGTTTGACACAAATACAGGTGATACTATTACAGTTGCATTACCTATACAAACACCTAAGAAATCGCCTATAAATACAAGACAGCGTTTGCATACAACAGGTTCATTTATGCGACCTAGCATTCTATCAAGATATCCTAGTGAGAGAAATACAACTGCAACTAAACGAAAACAGACACCGCTAAGTAAATCAGCACCTAAACAATATAAAACATTTTCTACACCGCCTCACTGGACTTCATATAAATAAGACAACAAAATATTTATCACTAGCAACCATGAATTTAAGAGATGATTTCTACATTACGTTATTTAGCAATGATTCCATTAATTTTTTCCCAAATAATACGCTCGCAGCTTTTGAAAATAGAATACCAACACATATGGATTTAACCAAAGGTAATTGGAAAGTTGGACTTTCAGAAATATTTATGAATGATTACCTACAAACTGACATATATAATAAAGAAACCTGTGTTACGATTTTATTGGGTGTGAATGAAGTTTTAGTAGGTAGAAACAAAGAAAAAGTTAAGAAACGTATGGGATACACATTTTATTCCCAAGAAAGCTCATTATTTAAATATGATAATTGGAAAATAAATTTCTTACCTGCTCTTATCAATAATTTAACACCAGTTGCAGGGTTTACAAGGCAACAAATGTTAACAGAATTTCATTCAGAAGTAATGACAATTTTATTAGATGATGATTTTTTTAATAAGATTACTTATAAAGCAGTTTCGTCACCAGACCAATTAAAACTTGTACGATTGTCAAAAACTTTTGATACAGAAAGTTATTATTTAAAACAAAATCATAATTATACTATACCAGAATTGATGAAAGAACTTTTTCAGCAAAAAAAGGACATTGTCAAATACAAAAAAGTATTGACTGAATTGTTTAAACATACTATAGATAAACATAATGATGAAAAAAAAGGCATGGTAATGGTATATAGTGATATTATTGAACCAGAAATTTTTGGTAATAATAAAATAAGAGCCTTACGTGCAATAAATATTGAGAACTGTAGAAAACAAATTAATATTGAATTTAAAAATATACATTACGTTCCAGTAGAAAAAAATATTTTTGAGACTATCGCCATTAATATTGCTGATCAGTATTGTAAAAAAATAGATTTTGTACCAAACTATTATCCCACAAAAATTGTATTACATTTCAAAAGATTTTAAATAAAAAAGTATATAAATAAATGCAAATTATAAAAAGTTATCGTTTTATTCAAACATGCAGCGTGAATACATTAAATATTATTCATCACAAGCTGGTGGAAATATAAATGAAATAGGTCCCTTGTTACAATCGTATCCAGTAATTCAACGAGGGCGTGGTCTTGGAAATTTATTTGCAAGTTTATTTCGTTTCCTGAAACCATCATTGATTACCGGATTAAATATAATCAAAGACGGTGCGTTAAAAACTGGTGCTAATATTTTATCTGATATAGCGGCCGGTGGTAATCCAAAAGAAGTATTTCAGGATCAAGCTAAAGAAGGATTGAAAAATTTGAAAACTTCAACAATCAATCAATTACATTCAATGTATGGTAGCGGAAGAAAAAGAAAACGTGGTAAAAATCTACTACGAAAACGTAAAACTATAAAAAGACGTGTAAAACCAAAATTACATTCAATCGGTAAAAGGCGGAGAATACAGAGAGCTGGAAAAAATAAAATTAAAAAAAAGACACGTATTCTAGATATTTTTAATTAAAGTGGCCGTTGTTGAATGTATGAAATCAGAGCTAGATCTTTTTACAGCTCCACCTATACAAACAAGTATTTTACGCACCGAGGAAGTTGTTTATAATCCATTAGCCTCTCTAGATGCATCACCTTCTACGATAGAATTTGTCTCGCTTGGTCACGGTGATACATATAGAGACCTATCTTCAATATATATTAAATTTAAAGTACAAATATTAAAAAAAGATGGAACAAAATGGAGTTCTGCTGATAAAACAGGCACTGGTGCCGATCAAAAACCTATACCACAACCAGGTGTAGTAAACAATTTGTTACATTCTATGATTAAGCAAGTAAGTGTTACATTAAATGGAAAGAATGTAACACCTTCTGATTCCTTTTACAATTACAAAAGCTATTTAATATCCTTACTAAATTACGGAAAAGATGCTAGCACAACGCATCTGGAGGGGGCTGGCTGGGAACTTGATAAACCGAATGTGTACGATTTTAATAATTCAGGTGCCAAAATAAGACAAAAAATGTATAATCATTCTGGATTGGTCGAGCTAATGGGTAAATTACATGTTGACTTTTTTAACACACCTACTTTACTTTTAAACAATGTTGACGTGAGAATCTCGATAACATTAGAGAAGCCAGATTTTTATTTATTTTGCGGTGATACGGATGAAAGTTTTTTAAAAATTCATGAAGCTACACTATATATGAAACATGTTACAATTAATCCTAATATTTTATTGGCTCATAACACTATTCTTGCAAAGACTAATGCTAAATATCACTACAAAAGAGGTGAAATAAAGACATTTACAATACCAGCAAATACTTCAAATATTTCACTTGATAATGTATTTATAGGACAATTACCAAATACATTAATATTTTGTATGGTAAATAATGAGAGTTTTAATGGAAAAAGATCAAAAAATCCATATTATTTTGAGCACAATAATTTATCACAATTTCAACTTTATGTAAATGGTGTACAAACTCCTAATTCTCCAATTGAAACCAACTTTTCTGACAGTTTTAGTAATACCAGAGCATATTTAACATTATTCAGAGGTACGGGAATACATCATTCTGATAAAGGCCATCAAATTACAAAAGAACTTTTTGGAAAAGGTTATACAATATTAGCATTTGATTTATCGCCTGACAGCTCAGGTAACGAAGCATGTTTAAGGTTATTAAACCAGGGGACAGTGAGAATTGAAGCAAAATTAAATTCTGCACTAGAATTAAATTCTGCACTAGACGAAAATGACGATAATATTTTATTTGTATTGGATGATCTGATGCTCGAAACGTATAATAAGCAAGTATGTGAGTTATTTACAAAAGGTTCTCACCATAAAAATCTGTCAATTATCTTATTAATACAAAATATATTTCATCAGGGGAAGTATTGCCGTGATATTTCACTAAATGCTAAATATCTTGTGTTATTTAAAAATCCTCGTGACAGATCGCAGATTTTACCTTTGGCAAGGCAAATTTTTCCAGATAAAACACGCGAATTTGTTAAAGTATATAATGAGGCCACAGCATGTCCACACGGTTATATAGTGTTGGACCTAACAGAGAACATCAGTGAATTATACCGTATTAGAAATAATATATTTGAAACTGATTATTGCGTTTGTTATTGCACTTCGAATGATTTAAATAACAAAGCTTACTGTGAGAAATATGAAACGATTGAGGAGAAACCGACATATATTACATCTTTTAAAAACACCAAATAAAAAACTTCGTAACAGTATATTAAAGACTTGTGATGATGATGTTATAAAGGCTTTAATTGAAATTGCAATTAATACTTTAAGCGGTAATAATCAAGCCCCTAAAAAAGTTATATCATTTTTAAAAAAACATAAAAATACAATTCGGTGTTTAGCCAGCACTAAAAGAAATTTAAAAGCAAAACGTCGAATACTTATTCAAAGGGGTGGTTTTTTGCCTGTTTTAATTGGAACAGTGTTATCAGGAATTATCGGAAAATTAATAGGTGATTACCAATCGAAAAATGAATAATATGCAACGTATGATTGTTGTACCACCTGAAGTTTTTTTAAAATTTAAAAAATTAATGAATGATGAGAAGAACTTAAATATTTTAAATCAGAATATGGAAAAACTTTTACATAATAAAAGTTTAAACCCCATTCAAAAATGGTACATGCTACGGCAAAATTTAATCAAATATAGTAATCAAAAGAGAACATCGTTAATGTTACCAGCTAATCATATAAAAAATAATAATTTTAGTAGCACAGGTAAAAATGCTGAAACTCAGACAAAAATTAAATTATTAAAAGATAAGTCAACCAATTACGAACCGGAAATACAGAATTTTAACAATATTAAGCAACAACAGCTAGAACTGGATGATGATGTTTTTTCCTTTGATCCTGTAAAAGAACAAAAACAACAAAAGGAACGATATGGAGATCAGGAAAATATGGAAATTGAATTTGGTATGGATGATGATGACGCAGCTGATCTTGCTCTCACACAGACATTACCTAATGAGCGTTTAACTAAAAGATTGTCTTCAAATGCAAATGTGAAAATGTTTGACACAAATACAGGTGATACTATTACAGTTGCATTACCTATACAAACACCTAAGAAATCGCCTATAAATACAAGACAGCGTTTGCATACAACAGGTTCATTTATGCGACCTAGCATTCTATCAAGATATCCTAGTGAGAGAAATACAACTGCAACTAAACGAAAACAGACACCGCTAAGTAAATCAGCACCTAAACAATATAAAACATTTTCTACACCGCCTCACTGGACTTCATATAAATAAGACAACAAAATATTTATCACTAGCAACCATGAATTTAAGAGATGATTTCTACATTACGTTATTTAGCAATGATTCCATTAATTTTTTCCCAAATAATACGCTCGCAGCTTTTGAAAATAGAATACCAACACATATGGATTTAACCAAAGGTAATTGGAAAGTTGGACTTTCAGAAATATTTATGAAGGATTACCTACAAACTGACATATATAATAAAGAAACCTGTGTTACGATTTTATTGGGTGTGAATGAAGTTTTAGTAGGTAGAAACAAAGAAAAAGTTAAGAAACGTATGGGATACACATTTTATCCCCAAGAAAGCTCATTATTTAAATATGATAATTGGAAAATAAATTTCTTACCTGCTCTTATCAATAATTTAACACCAGTTGCAGGGTTTACAAGGGAACAAATGTTAACAGAATTTCATTCAGAAGTAATGACAATTTTATTAGATGATGATTTTTTTAATAAGATTACTTATAAAGCAGTTTCGTCACCAGACCAATTAAAACTTGTACGATTGTCAAAAACTTTTGATACAGAAAGTTATTATTTAAAACAAAATCATAATTATACTATACCAGAATTGATGAAAGAACTTTTTCAGCAAAAAAAGGACATTGTCAAATACAAAAAAGTATTGACTGAATTGTTTAAACATACTATAGATAAACATAATGATGAAAAAAAAGGCATGGTAATGGTATATAGTGATATTATTGAACCAGAAATTTTTGGTAATAATAAAATAAGAGCCTTACGTGCAATAAATATTGAGAACTGTAGAAAACAAATTAATATTGAATTTAAAAATATACATTACGTTCCAGTAGAAAAAAATATTTTTGAGACTATCGCCATTAATATTGCTGATCAGTATTGTAAAAAAATAGATTTTGTACCAAACTATTATCCCACAAAAATTGTATTACATTTCAAAAGATTTTAAATAAAAAAGTATATAAATAAATGCAAATTATAAAAAGTTATCGTTTTATTCAAACATGCAGCGTGAATACATTAAATATTATTCATCACAAGCTGGTGGAAATATAAATGAAATAGGTCCCTTGTTACAATCGTATCCAGTAATTCAACGAGGGCGTGGTCTTGGAAATTTATTTGCAAGTTTATTTCGTTTCCTGAAACCATCATTGATTACCGGATTAAATATAATCAAAGACGGTGCGTTAAAAACTGGTGCTAATATTTTATCTGATATAGCGGCCGGTGGTAATCCAAAAGAAGTATTTCAGGATCAAGCTAAAGAAGGATTGAAAAATTTGAAAACTTCAACAATCAATCAATTACATTCAATGTATGGTAGCGGAAGAAAAAGAAAACGTGGTAAAAATCTACTACGAAAACGTAAAACTATAAAAAGACGTGTAAAACCAAAATTACATTCAATCGGTAAAAGGCGGAGAATACAGAGAGCTGGAAAAAATAAAATTAAAAAAAAGACACGTATTCTAGATATTTTTAATTAAAATGGCCGTTGTTGAATGTATGAAATCAGAGCTAGATCTTTTTACAGCTCCACCTATACAAACAAGTATTTTACGCACCGAGGAAGTTGTTTATAATCCATTAGCCTCTCTAGATGCATCACCTTCTACGATAGAATTTGTCTCGCTTGGTCACGGTGATACATATAGAGACCTATCTTCAATATATATTAAATTTAAAGTACAAATATTAAAAAAAGATGGAACAAAATGGAGTTCTGCTGATAAAACAGGCACTGGTGCCGATCAAAAACCTATACCACAACCAGGTGTAGTAAACAATTTGTTACATTCTATGATTAAGCAAGTAAGTGTTACATTAAATGGAAAGAATGTAACACCTTCTGATTCCTTTTACAATTACAAAAGCTATTTAATATCCTTACTAAATTACGGAAAAGATGCTAGCACAACGCATCTGGAGGGGGCTGGGTGGGAACTTGATAAACCGAATGTGTACGATTTTAATAATTCAGGTGCCAAAATAAGACAAAAAATGTATAATCATTCTGGATTGGTCGAGCTAATGGGTAAATTACATGTTGACTTTTTTAACACACCTACTTTACTTTTAAACAATGTTGACGTGAGAATCTCGATAACATTAGAGAAGCCAGATTTTTATTTATTTTGCGGTGATACGGATGAAAGTTTTTTAAAAATTCATGAAGCTACACTATATATGAAACATGTTACAATTAATCCTAATATTTTATTGGCTCATAACACTATTCTTGCAAAGACTAATGCTAAATATCACTACAAAAGAGGTGAAATAAAGACATTTACAATACCAGCAAATACTTCAAATATTTCACTTGATAATGTATTTATAGGACAATTACCAAATACATTAATATTTTGTATGGTAAATAATGAGAGTTTTAATGGAAAAAGATCAAAAAATCCATATTATTTTGAGCACAATAATTTATCACAATTTCAACTTTATGTAAATGGTGTACAAACTCCTAATTCTCCAATTGAAACCAACTTTTCTGACAGTTTTAGTAATACCAGAGCATATTTAACATTATTCAGAGGTACGGGAATACATCATTCTGATAAAGGCCATCAAATTACAAAAGAACTTTTTGGAAAAGGTTATACAATATTAGCATTTGATTTATCGCCTGACAGCTCAGGTAACGAAGCATGTTTAAGCTTATTAAACCAGGGGACAGTGAGAATTGAAGCAAAATTAAATTCTGCACTAACGTCGACCTTAACATGCATTGTATATGGAGAGTTTGATGCATCGATAGAAATTGATAAAAATCGAAATGTGTACACAAATTTATAAATAGCACGACAAATCGCAATAACTTTTATTACACAGTTAGATACGGTGCGTTATACTTCAGAAATATGCCGAATAATAAAGTACTGTCATACGCTTTGGTGGACGTATCATTTGTTCGTGATAAATTTATTCATTTTGGCCGCAAAGTTACAATAGCAGGAATTGAAGAATCAAATAAAATAGTACATTACGAATATAAATATGTATACCCTACGGCTAAATTAACATCAGATATACAAAATTGTGCTACAAACGGAAATTTATACAACGAGAATATCACACAAAATTTGAACAAAAAATTAAACAAATTCGATGTGCTATTGGTTAATGGAAAAGACAAGAAAGAATTTTTATCTCAATATGTAAAGTGTATCTCAAAAATTTATGATATTTCAAGTTTAACAGAACAACATGAATACGCAGCAGATTGCAAAAATTCTTCGGAAGAATAAATACACAAAAACCTGTTTTAGAGGCGTGTATGCGTTTAATCGTATACCAAAACAAATAAAAAAAAACCATTTTGTATTGTTGTTAATTCAGATCCTGATACAAAACCAGGTTTACATTGGTTTGTGTTAAATTTTCCAAAAAGTGGGTGTGCCGAATATTTTGATTCTTATGGAAATCAAACAATTAAAACAAATATCATAAGAAAAATCAATCAGAATTCTAGGCAAAAATGTTTCATAAGAAACTCAAAACGTTTACAAGGAGACTTTTCAGATGTATGTGGATATTATTGCTGTATTTTTATATATTGTCGCTGTAGAGGTATTTCAATGCAGAAATTTTTAAGTATCTTTAGTTCCAATAATTTCAACTACAATGATGAATTTATTTTAAAAATGTTTCGTAAAAAGTTTAATTTTATATAATAAGTAAAAATATGTATTTTTCAAAAAAAACATACTAATAAAATAAAATAAAAAAACAATTATTGTTGTTATTCATTTATTATATTTTCAGCACATAACAAAGGTATTTCTATAAAAAGTTTTGAAAAATTAAATGAAGTATTAAATTTTGGCAAAAATAA
This sequence comes from Empis stercorea, assembly GCA_949752835.1. Taxonomy (NCBI): domain Eukaryota; kingdom Metazoa; phylum Arthropoda; class Insecta; order Diptera; family Empididae; genus Empis; species Empis stercorea. Next base: position 30,850,598 of record OX457089.1, read on the forward strand.
ATGTTCTTTTGTCAAACTAGTTACATTAAAGTTTTTACATTTTTTAAAATATTCAGTCACATAATCTCTTACATATATTTCATTTACATAATTAAAATATGCATGGCTGCTTATAAAATCTTTGATTTTGTTGACCTGGCGCCATTCTTCAGCATTTAACAGAAAAGTTAAATTATCAATTTCTTCTTCGTTGCATATATTCTGTACAAACATAAGCCAAAGACTATAACTAAATTTCATAGGTGCTTTTCCTGTTTTATTAATAACAACGATAGGTTTTAAAGTATGTGTATGAAAGCCTGATGAAATTATTGCTGTGTTATCGTTATTTATAAAATAATGATAAGCTAAAAGTAAGTTGGCGTCTTTAACTGTACATGCTTCCATTCTGATATTCGAATTATAACTAAATTAGATAAAAACTTCCTAATATTGAACTTTTATGAGTAAAAACAAATTTTTAATTTTAAAAATCAATTTTATTATGTTTGAGCATATACATATACATATTAAAACAATTTTTTAAAGCACATCTCTTGAAATTTGATTGGTTCAGTGAATGAATAATACAATAGGAGCTGTATTCTTGTAATTCATTCAATCTCGGTATGTCATCACCTAAATCTACAACCGGAGTTGTTGCCGGTAAATATTTTAAAAGAATATCTCTTTTTTGTTTTCCTTTTACATAGACTGTATATGACTCCAAATTTTTTAATGCGAAAGGAAGATTGTTATAGTCCGTGTTTCCGCTTATCCATTCCAAACCGTTTATATTTCTATTGTTGTAGTTATTTTGGTTTATAGCTTCCTGATTTAATTCCTGTTGAGGGTAGAGTGGTTTAAATAAATGAAACTGTGGTAATAAAGACCCCTGCTTAAGTGTTGCCATCTCCTTGACAAAATTTTGTTTTCCGTTTCCAACGACAAACTGGAAATCAACAAATATGATTCTTTTCTGCATTCTGTACTTTTTAGCTTGATGAAACTATTTATACTGACTGCTTAATTCAATTTTATCTAGTTATATCGTAGCAATTATGAGTAAAAAGGCAGTTGTAGATGAGCTGCATAAAGCTGTAAGAAAAAACTTCAAAAGGCGCCAAGTTAGACAGAAAGGTCTTACTGATACATGGCAGATTGATTTTGTGGAAATGATTCCTTTTACAAAATTCAACAAAGGCTATAAATATCTCCTTACAGTTATTGATATTTTTTCAAAATACGCTTATGCAGAACCGGTTAAAACTAAAAGCGGTATAGATAGAACAAACGCCATGCAAAAAATATTTATTAAAAGTAATCAAATTCCGAAAAATATTCATTCCGATCAAGGAAAAGAATTCTTTAATAGTAAATTTCAAAATTTAATGAAAAAATATAATATAAATCACTACCACACATATACAAAACTGAAAGCATCTATTTGTGAGCGATTTAATCGGACATTAAAAAATAATATGTGGAAACAATTCAGTTTACAAGGAAATTATAATTGGATTTTAATTTTAGACGATTTATTATATAAATACAATCATACGAAAATCATACATCGCACTATTAAAATGAAACCATCTGAAGTGACAAAGAAAAACGAAAAAAAAATAATGACGACAATTTGCAACAAGCCTAAATTGTATACAAAAGCAAAATTTAAAATTAATGATTATGTACGTATTAGTAAATCTAAAGGGGTTTTTCAAAAAGGTTATGAAGCAAATTGGTCTACAGAAATTTTTAATATTTCGAAAGTGAATTCAACAAACCCTATAACATATACTTTAATTGATTACAAAAAACAACCGATAATTGGTAGTTTTTATGAATTTGAATTGCAAAAAACAAAAAACTCTGATGCTTACCTTGTAGAAAAAATTATTAAAAAAAAGGAGACAAAATTTATGTTAAATGGCTTGGTTTTGATACCACTCATAATTCATGGATTGATAAAAAAGAAATTTTAAAATAACTTTGTTTACAAAATATGCAATAATTAAATAATTTGAGGACCCTACCAAAAAATTTAATATTTGATGACCTAGATTGTATCGTATATATAATACGTTTTAATGCATTTTAAAATTAAAGTAAAAAAGTTTTCAAAATGTCGACATTACAACAACAAATTGCTGAGTTTGAAACTGCAATTCTTATAGAAGAATATAGTCTGGAGATGTTAACCATCCAGACTATAACAAACCTGCATAAGGCGGTGCTCTGTTACGAAGAGAACATCAGGCAGAGATTACAACAAATTAGCGCGAACCGCCGGATGCTGCTATACATGTACCCCTCTGAATTGCAGACAGGGAGGGAAATAGAATTCAACAATCGAGACATTTTTATGAAGCCGTTTGTCAAGGCTGACGAATGCCTTACAGAACATGCAAGAAAGTGCCTACCTTTTTCTAGGTACCAAGAATTAACAGTGTTACTTCGCAAAAGGGACAAGCATTTCCAATCATTTGAGCCTGCTATTTACAGGCCGAATTTTGTACGGAGCTCAACACCAAACATAAGCTGGTATGTCCCGTCCAGTGATGATGATGACCAATAAAAGCTTTTTAATTTGTAACAATTTAAAAATTTTTTGATTTTTTTATGTTTTTTATTATTATTATCTTAGTTTTATAAAAATTTTAAATAAAAAATATATAAAATATTAAACAAATTTTTTTATTTATTGTGTTTTTAAATCAGGTTCTCTTTTTCTTTTTTTGTTGTTGTTGTTTTTTGCTGTTTTTTCTTTTCAAAAGTTTTGTTATTTGATTTGTACAGGTCCTTGCATATTTATTTATATCCATAAGGTATAGAATTGTAATCAGGTGTAAATTTTCGCTTTTTAGATAAGGGACAATATGTTTTACTTTCAGGTACCGTAATAACATCAAATTCTTTTGTCCTACGGAAATTAGCAGATAAAATTTTAACAGGTGGTTGATTCTCTCCATTGATAATCATGTTTTTAATTATATCAAAATTCACCAATTGCATATTTTTATGGTTTAAACATATGCCTTTAACTTTACAAGTTGTTTTGAATACGTTTTCGTTTGTAGAAAATACTTTAAATGCGTAATTTTTAGGTCCTCCACTTACAAATTCGGTAATGTAACTACCAGGACCATAATCATTTTCAAGTTCATCTGTCATGTCACCAACAAAATTCCCTGTAGGCGGATCATATTCGTTTTCCGTGCTTATATATATTATCGAGTCTGTATCATAATAAAGCACCCTGTCATCTAGTTTTTCTAAATAAGTATACAATTTCAATCTTGCCTGGGCTGTTGTATAAGCGGCTATACTGACATTAGCCGTTAGTAAAGATGGAACATTCTCGTCAATATAATTCCAATTAACAATTATAGTATTTTGATGTATAGGTATTATATTATTTATCTTAATTGCTGCTTGTGTCAGCATTTCAAATAATTCAGAAGCTTCATTTAAAATTGTAGTTTTTGGTAAGTTTTCTCGTTGACCAAATTTTCCCCAAAAGGAATTTAATATTAGTTTTGCCAAAGATCGTAGTCCATTATTTTTAACAATTTCAGAAAATAATTGAATTCCTTCATTTTTCAAAAAATCCTCAATATATTTTTCCCTTTCGTCATTGGTTAAACAATGACTAGGGAAACCTGAAGCAGATTGCTTCATTTTGATAAATTTATTCATCATTGCGGTAAAAAGACCACCAATTTTTCTATTTGTATCATATTTTTCAATTTTATATTCCCAGATTTCAAAAATTTCTAAGATAAAATCTTAGAAATTGCTTTTCTATTGCTTTATTTACATCGTCTATAACCCAAGTTCCTATTAAAGCTTTTTCATCTCCATTATGTATGCATTCACCATCTATATATAGAAGGTCTTAACAAGTTCTGCATAAAGTAAACATTAATTTATTATTTTGTTTTATGGGTAAAACAGGGTGATATAAGTTTGTAGGCGGCAAAATTTTACATTTTATAAAACCTTCGGTTTTTTGTAAATTTATATTCTTACATATATCGGTTCCAATATGTAGTTTTGGATGACCTATTGGAAACTTGCCATATTTACACACCCAGGGGTATAAGGAACATACATCAATATATTTAATTTTTTCATTTTCTTTGCATTTGTAATATGTTCTTGTATTTCCAGTTCTACCTCCATAAAATGCGTCTCTAGGATTTAACGGCATTTCATTTAATAAAGGGTGTGTATTCAAAAATTTTATGTCTTGATATGTTTGTAGTTTTTTTCGAAACATGCATTCCCACATTTCGCAAACTTCATATTCAGTAGATTTTAAGAGCTGACTTTTTAAAATAGTCGCTTCATACCTCGTATTAAGAGTTTCAACTGAATTTTTATGTAATGGGTCGTTACGGTTATACTTTAAGCAAGCAGGATGTCCATGATAGTAACAGCCATAAAATTCAAATATTTGCTTTGTTCCACTACAAAAACCGTCAACTTTAACACCGTTTATAATCGTTTCCATACCAGTTAGTGCATGTTGTATTTTTATATATTTTTCTTTTTCCATACACAGTAACCATTGTAAAGCAATTTTTGATTGTCCATTACCTTCACGATAGTTATTTTTTGGTATTATGCCTATTGATTGTAATTTTAAGAAATTACGTCTAAAAACTAAATTACAAGTTGAAGCAATTGTACAGGATTCAGTAAACGGACAAACAGAACATTCTTCTAACAATAATTTCCTAAATTTGGTACATGCCTCTGCTAAAATTTGTACATCGTTTTGACAATATGAAACTAATTCACATTGCATATCAAAAGGCTGATCTTTTTTTACATCGTACCACTTTAAAAATTCTTCTCTTTCAGTATTTTTCATTGTATCAGGACTATAATAACTCATATCAGGCAGGACTCCTACATAATAAGTATTTTCCAATGTATTAAATAAATGAGGAAAGTAGCCCTTTTTTGTTATTGTTTTTAAATTAAAAGCTTTCGGTAGTTGTGCTAAAGGCATTGGAAAATAATTTATAGAATCAATAAATTTAATGTTTTTTAACGTCATCATCACTATTTTTGTACCCTGCATTATTAATTCAGGTTTTATATCTGTATTTAATAAAATGTAATTTAACACAAATTGATGGTCGAAAGCTTTCCCGTTATGAGCTACTACGATAATGTGTTTAAATATTTTACTAGCCACCATCAAGTTTTGAATAAATTTACCTATTACATTTTCTTTGTAAATTTGTTCTCTAAATCCACAAAAGTATAAAATGTCTATATTAATACAAACATCACATCGTTTTGCAATAACGCACAAATTTGGTTCGTGCAATTTCACCGCCCCGTGGACATTATTTTCAACAAATTTTTCCTGTCTTGTTTCTAGATCATAAAAAACAAATAGTAATTTTTTTGATGGCGCCGACCGAGTATCTGGTTTTATATAACATTGGTGATCAGGTAGTACATGTAGCTGACAAATTTTACAAAAATATTCATTACAATTATGATGTCTTATAGTTTTGAAAATTTTTAAGCAATTTAAACACCGCTTTATTGTACTACAAATATTTATATTATTTGAACTAGATGACAGGTGGTTGCTAAAGCACATTTCATTTTGAAAATATCGATTACATAATGTGCAATAAATGTTTGTGTTGTTGTTTTTGCATGGTGGCGATTGCTGACAATATAGGCAGCTTTTACTACAACGATGACTATTTTTGTTATTATACGGAATATTACATGTATCGCAAAAATAACTACAGCAAAAAGCAGCAGTAAGGGATGTTATTACATTGAAATGGTTATCATGATACAATAAATTTAATCTTTTTTCCTTGTCTGTATTTCCTTGAAATAAAACAGCTCTATCTTTACAACCATATTTATATACTGTTATTTTGTATTCTTCTAAATATTCCTGAAATTTTTGTAACTCTTCTATACCAGCACCTTCAGATGAAATGTTTATAGCAGATCCTGATAATAAATTCATTGCGCGAATAGTCTGCATTTTATGTGTGTCTTTTCTGATTTTAATTTTATCAGGATCATTTTCTAACATAGCTATACTTACAACTAAGGCTCTTGGAAGACAGAGGTAATCTGTATTTTTTATCGTTATAATCCCTCTACGTTTAATACACTCTTCATTAAAAGCGAAATAGTTAGATGACTTTCCAAGGCCCTGTGGCATACGTACAGATGTCACAGCTAGACAAAACGTATCTGTGTTTAAACCTTCAGATTTGCTTTGAAAAACTTTTGTAATTAAATCCCATAAGTCTTCAGTTGGAACTGAACTTGCTGATCTAAAGCTCATCCATCCAGGACCTCGATCTTCAAAGCTCTTTCCACAAAAGCTTATACCTATCTGATCTGTAGGTAAAATATTTTTAGTTGCGTCTTCTAATATTTCTTCAATAGCTAATTTGATCCATTCTATTGGATCTTTTCCAATTGGTGTTTCATTGATGGTAAATTCTACTTTTTGTGCTCGTAAATTAAATTTTTTAACTAAAATATCGGATTTGTTTCTAATAGTAGACCGTAACATTGTTTTACTGTACTATGTTTTTAAAATACTTTACACTTTGAAAATTTATTTAAACTACTAATTTCTAAAATATGTTCTGACTTATATACAATTTCAGAAATATATAAATAACTTTATAGCTTTTAATTCTTATTAATAGCTGCTTCGACATTGATAGGTTAGAATTTAATAAAACTACATATATAACTTCCTTTCAAAACCTAGTAATTATTTACAATTATAAAGGTTATAACATATTTTAAATTATTAGCAACATTTTAACATAAAATAAAAACAGGCTAATAAACATAAACTTAAATTTTAATACAACCTGCAATTATCAGAGTGATCTTGAATCGTGATCTTGAACCTTTGTACAAAATTTAATTACACTCACAATTATCGAATATTAAAATATTAATTTGCAACATTGTTGCATAAAGTTTTAATAAAAAATTATCATAACTTCCTTTCAAAACTTAGTAATTATTTACAATTATGCAAGTTATAAATTATAACAACCTTTTAACATAAAATAAATATAACATAATAAACATAAACTTAATTTTTAATACAACATGCAATTATCGACGTGATCTTGAACCTTTGTACAAAATTTAATTACATTTACAATTATGAAAATATTGATTTGCAACAATGTTGTATAAACTACTTTCCAACATTGTAACATAGGGTAAAAAATTTATAATTGTCATTAAGAAGTACAATATTTAATTGCTTTTTTAACATAATATCGGAAGATATTTAATAATATGTAAATGATATAAAACAGGTTTGGTTTTAATAATACAAAATAGTTAATGCTGTATACAATTGATAAATATATAATAACAAGGAATTTATTTTTAAATGTGTAATTATTTTTAACTTTTCATAATTATATATATATAGATTTATATTAAAAATCGTTTTTAAATCCTATAAAATTAAGCCTTGATTATGTTAATTGTAACAGATTTTGTCTATTTTGCTATAAATTTTTGTGCTATAAATACAGAAAACTTTATGTTAAAACTATCAGTTTAACAATAAAACTAGATAGTAGTAGTAAAATGGTAAGACGCATTTTTAAATATTCGTAAAAATCCTTTTATATAATTTTAATATTTTACAGGATTTTTTAAATAATTTTGAAAAGGTAGCAGCAGGTATAGATGACGCAGTCTATTCTACATTAGACGATTTAGTTATTGGAAAAGTCTACAGGGTTATTGAATTTGCTTTCAAAATAACTCAATATGGTAGAGGTGTAACAGCCATGCTAGAGGATGCAGGATATGGAAAAAAAACTGATAATATTTTTACCATCAAGAATAGCATCAACCATCACAAATGATGAAGAGCTGCATCTTATAAATGCCGAAAATTATTATCTAATATTTAGAGGCCGTGATACCAACAAAAACAACATGGCAAAAATACATTTCGAAAAAAATATAAATTCCCAAAAACACATGCTTTGAAGTATGTATATTGATTTACATACATATATATGTACAATATATTTTTAATAAATATTATACATGCTATAATACATAAATATATTTGTTTTTCTGTTATTAAATTTTATAAGTTAGTTTACCAATATATTACACTTTAAAACAGTAAGTGTATGAAAGTGTATTTATAAATATAAATTCAAAATGGTTGATCGTTCAGAGAGAACTGATCATGTACTACCCTAGACAATCAGCAGCACCAAGGTTCCACATAGGTTCCACATATCCGTGACAACAACCTCCTATACTTTTAGTAATTGCGCGACATCTATGTGTTAAACTTGGCAACTAAAATAAAAATATTGTAGTGTAAACATTTATCAGGTTTTATTTCCTGGTTAAGCTATGTACAGACAGAAAGTGAATAGGTCGTGAAAAAATTATTTAAAATTTGTACATTTAAACCTAGTGAAAATTTTGACTGCAATTTGAAATTGACAAAATAAAAAAGAAAAGCCAAATTTAAGTCAAATTTATTTATTGTAAAAAGTCAAATACATATAATGTTTTTTCTTCAAACTCATATTCGTCTAGCAACATAATCGTTTTCAATCATATTGAAATTGATAATTCAGTAATTCATAAAATTTAAAATATTTGAAAATAAAAACGTCAAAATATTATTTTTTCAAATTTTTCACGTTCAATTAAATGTACAGATCATTAATATAGTTGTGAAAAATTTGATTATTTTAAGGTTCATGTCTCTGATAAATAATTTTCATTTCACGTCGAGTATGTACTACTTTTTGAAAAAAATTTCAAAAAAATTTCCCGACTTTTTCACAACTTGAAAATTTATATGAGAAATCATCATTTCACTTTCTGTCTGTACATAGCTTTATGTATAAAATCTCAATCACACCAAAAACAGAAAACGAAACTTTTTCAGGAACAGAAAAAAATAAAATAAAGCGATTTTTAACAAATAAAAACAATTTTGACAAGTATTATTTATTTTAAAACTGTTTTTAGCTGAAAAAGACAGAAAATTGGAAAACATCGAGAGTTTAAAACAGAGAAACAAAAATTTCCGTTTCTGTTTTGGTGGGTTTCAGCTTTAATAATAAATAACTCTTTGGCCATTACAAGTTGATTAAAAACATACCAAATTACAATGTACTACATAATAGCCGTGTAACAAAAATACTTACAAAAATGAGAAAAGCATACATAAAATTTAACAAGAGTGAATAAGGTCAGACAATTCCTCCTATATTTACCTGTAAAAACTTTTATTTTCCTGTTAATAAAAACAACAACTAGATTTTTTTAATATATATATATATATATATATATATATATATATATATATATAATATAACATTTTTTATTTAACATTTTTTTTTTTGAAAATATATAACATTTTTTTATTTTATAAATTTTAAAAAAATTATTATTATAAAAACATCTAATATTAATATTGTTAAATGAATATAACAATTTCTTGCCGTCGCAACATTCGTTGCTGGTGGTACGGGTAGTGGCGGGTTTGTTAGTAGCAAAAATTCTTTGCATGCATTAATAATTTGAAAAAATTTAAAAATTAAAAATTGAATTTTTTTTTTAAATTATTATTTATGTGTTTATTGTATATTAAACACGCCACTAAACTTACCACCTATTTTGTTGTTATTAATATTATTATTTTCGTTGTAATATTCATTACCGTCTCTATGATTTACCTAAGTAAAAAAAAAATAATTAATACATTTTAAAAAATTATAATAAAACTTAATACTTGATCACGTTCCCCTGGGCGGTTGTTGTTGTTACGATTACCAACGGTGTTACGACCGCTACCACTATAATAATTTACCTAAATAACAAAAATCATTATTAAATTTTAAAAAAAATCATAAAAAACTTACTACTTCATCACGCTCTACTGAGCGATTATT
>OX457089.1:30860750-30987785 GCA_949752835.1 Empis stercorea
CATATTGAGAAAAGTTGAAAAATATTAATTATAATAATAAAAATTGCTGATAACCCCCGACAAAAAATTTTTTGAAAATGCATTTTTCCACGTAAACGTTTTAAAATTGCTATGTATACGGTATATATATATATATATATATATATATATATATATTAGCTATCGACTATATGTATATATTTGATTCAGGAAAAGGAGAACAAAACGAAAAACAAAAATTACGCATTGACATTATATTCATTCATTCATGTGGCGTTGATATGCAATTTAATCCCAACACTATATCGAGAATGTACTGTATTTTCATATTGAGAAAAGTTGAAAAATATTAATTATAATAATAAAAATTGCTGATAACCCTCGACAAAATTTTTTTTGAAAATGCATTTTTCCACGTAATCGTTTTAAAATTGCTATGTATATATATATATATATATATATATATATATATATTTACTATTGACTATATGTATATATTTGATTAAAGAAAAGGAGAACAAAACGAAAAACAAAAATTACGCATTGACATTATATTCATTCATTCATGTGGCATTGATATGCAATTTAATCCCAACAAATACAAGACGGTCGATGGCTCAATAGGTAGAGTCGTCGAACAAAAATTATTTTTTCTGAGTTCGATTCCCACCATAGGCAGATTATTTTTTTTAAAAATTTAAAAAAAAAAAATTATATTGAATCATTGATGTACGCATTTCATCCACGATATTTAAAACAGGTAGATGGCTCAATAGGTAGAGTCGTCGGCAACGACTTGGAAGACAAAAATTATTTTTTCTGAGTTCGATTCCCACCATAGGCAGATTATTTAAAAAAAAAAATATATTTAAAATCATATTGAATCATTAATGTACGCATTTAATCCACGATATTTAAAACAGGTAGATGGCTCAACAGGTAGAGTTCCCAACTTGGAATTTGTTGGTACGAGTTCAAATCCTGGCGCAGTCGCACAAAAAAAAAAAAAATTCCCCAACTAGCATCCCCCAATGCACATCCCCAATGCACATCCCTCAATGCATATCCCTCAATGCCATATCCCTCAATGCACATCCGCAATGCACATCCCGCAATGTACATCTCGCAATGTACTGTACATCCCGCAATTTACATCCGCAATGTACATCCGCAATGCATATCTCGCAATTCACATCCGCAATGTACATCCAAAATTAACTTCCGCAATGCACATCCCACAATTAACTTCCGCAATGTACATCCTCAATGCACATCCTGAATGCACATCTCTCGAGGCCCGGCCGCGTGTTGCCGATTAGCACCCTTGTTCTGACACGCCTCTAATTAAACCTTATCAGACACGCCCCCTAATTAACACCTTGTCAGACACGCCCCCTAATTAACACCTTGTCAGACACGCCCTTTAATTAACACCTTGTCAGACACGCCCCCCCCCTAATTAAAACCGTGTCAGACACGCCCCTTTTGAAAAAAGTTCCCAGGCCCAATTCGCCCATATACTACTGTTATCTTAATTCCGATGTTTATCCATATGAAGATATGGGACTTGCTTTTGACAAAAACCGGTATGCTATAGCTTATGATGCCTATGTCAACTTTCAAAAAAATTACTATAATAAATCTATAGCAGAACCTTTAATTACCTGGAGTAAATTTAAATCATCTGCAATGATAATAGTATTAGATACTCGTCATCAAAATGAAAATCTAAAAACTGGACCTGTTGACATTCGAATTGAAATGAAATTTCAAGGAGCACTAGAAGAAAATACATCAGCATATTGTCTTATGCTGCATGATCGTTTAGTTCATTACAATCCATTGAGCGCTGAAGTTATCAAAATCATTTAAATGAAATCTCTATAATTCATAATTATAATTCAAGGCTTCAGAGATAGGAAAAATAAGTTCATTTTAAAAGAAATTGCAATACTCTCCTCAACCGGTGAATTACAGCACTACATTATAAGACCGCCATATGGATTCCATTTACTCTCAGCTAACACACAAAAAACAAACAGATGGCTAGAGAGAAACCATCATGGATTTCAATGGTGTGATGGAGTTTCATATTTTCATGATACTATTAATCATATAAAAAATATGCTAAATGATCGCATCAAAATTTGTTAAAGGATTTGAAAAAAGGAAATGGGTTGCCAGTTGCCAATACTCTGAATCATGCTAATATTATAGATTTGGATGATAATCATTATGCAAATATCAAAACTTTAAAATCAAAATATGAGACAGAAATATGTAAATGTTTAGCAAATCATTCTGGTATATCTGCAGTACAAAATGTATGTTTATTAAAAAAAAATCTTGATTATTGTATAACCTGAAATATAATCCTATATATTTTATATAAGAAATAAAACTATTAAATTATTGAATTTTTTTTGTTTTGTTTATTTTAAAGTTAATAATTTTAATAATTCTTAATACTAAATACTATAAGTTAATAATTCTTAATACTATAAGTTAATAATTCTAAAAAAATTTATATGAAACGTCACTTGAGTTCAATAAGCTTTTATGCCTCACAAAAAAAATCTGATATATAAATATTTTATTTTTCACATATCTCTATAGAAAATTACTAAAAACGAAATATTCACAAAATAAAAAAAATAATTATATACATTTTTTTTCAACTGTTTTACTGGAACACCCCAGTCGCTATCTTCATCATTATCATCTTCCACTATTACTTGGTTGACATTATCATCATCATCATCTAAGGGTTGCCCCAAATCCAGATCAATAAACTTAATGTTAGCAGAACTACCATAATGAGATACTCATTATAGCATAGTTTCCTTTATTTCAATCTGATATGCCCTTATCACTTATCATTTTATACATAGTGGGTAAAAACACTCTAAACTGACTAAAGTCAGCTATAATTCGTGGTCCGAATTTTGTGTTAATTCGTTTTACTATTTTATACCGCTTATTTATTTTCAAGTCGGTAATTTTCTTTGTTTATAGCATTTCCGCGCTACCAATATTATTTAGTTTTTTAGTTAAATTTGACATTATTACACTCTTCTATTATTACAAAATTAAACTGATTATTACAAATACTTTTATTTAAATTCTGATTGAAACTGTTGTGAATTGAGGCACCCTGTGCTTCAATTCACAACGGAAATTATAAAATTCCAATCCATTTCAAAATAAATTAAATTATTAAAATTAATTAATAAAAAACAAAAGTTTCAAATTACGCGTTGCTCGTGCACAGAGAAATAATTTAATTTAATTAATAATAATTTCTCTGTGCTGACAACGCGTAAAATCAATCAGCCAATTAAATTAAAATTGATTTTAAATATTTTGTTGGAGAAGCTGATTGGTTTTCCAAAATCTTATTGGAAAGATTTTGGAAAGCCAAAAAAGCTCCCCAACAAAATAAAAAAGAAAGAAAAATTAAAATCAAGGCCAGTTGATCGGATAAAGTATGATTAAAAATTTTAAATTAAAAACTAAGTCGGCCAGTTGATCGAAACAAAAGTCTTGATTAAAAAATTTTAAATAAGAATTATATAGTTCAGTGGTTCAGTCAGTCCGAAAAAATTTTTATCGTAAAATTAAATTGGTTAATTTTGTAAAAAATAAAAAATAAATAAAGTCTTGATTAAATTTTAAAATATAAATTAAAAAGAGCAGTTAAAACCTAAAGTAATTATTGTGCATAATTAAAAATAATAATCGGAATTAATTTAAAGAGTTAATTAAAAATCGGAACCTTGATTCTGATATAAAAAAAATAATAATTTAATTTGATAAAATATTATTTTATATGAAAAATTTATAAAAATCAAATTGTAAAATTTATATAATTTTATAATAAAAATATAAACTAAAATAATTAAAACATATAACCTTGAATTAGACAAGTAAATTTGATAAATAAACTTATAATAAATTAACAAAATTACTACATAATTATAAATAAAGAAAAATTTAATGTAAAAACTTAAGGAGTTTTATTTCAATAAAGAAAGAAAAAGTTAAAGTAAAAATTGAACAGTAGTTAAAGGTAAGAAAAAAACAAGTAAAAGACAACATTATTTATGATTGTAATTTATATTACAATATTGGCGCTGCGGACAGGATGAGAAGTACGTTTCTCATCCAAAAGAATTTAGTGTTCGGTAAAACGGGATAAATGAAAGTAAAAATAAAAAATTTTATCGCAAATCAAAGTGGACATTAATATAAAAAATCAAAAAAAAATTTTTTAATAAAGTTAATAATATAAAAAAAAAATATATCAAAAATTTTTTTTTAAAAAAAAAGAAATAGTAGCAGAATTTTAATAAAATTAAAATAAAAACAGTGAAAGCAGAAAAAGTTGCAGTTGAAAAGTGGTAGCAGATTAAATAAAGGTTGCAGTTAAAAGTTGCAGTAGAATAGCAGAAATATTTTAACAAAATAGCAGAAGAAGAAGCTGGTAGCGGAAAAAGAAAAAGCACAAAAAAAAAAGGAAAATTTTTTTTTGAAAATTTTTTTGTAAAGTAGTAAGTCATTTTTTTTTCTAATAAAAAAATATATATAACAGCACGGGTTGCTAAATATTTTAAAAATATATATATATAAAATAGAAAATATATATAACAAAATATAAAATCAATTCTTTTGTAAAAATAACTTTTTTTAAAATGAATAAATCGAAATCTTTAGGAAGATACGGATCTTCATTATTTTTTATAATTATTATTACTCCAAATCTAATAGTCTTAATAATGGAGAATAATAAAATTTATTTTTTGGCAAAAAATTAAAAAATTTAAATTTTTGAATTAAATGACAAAATTGTGTGAAAATTTAACTTAATGGCCAAAAAATAAAATTAAAATTTTTTAATTATGAAAAATATATAAAATAATAATTATATAAAATCCTTAATGAAATTATATAAAAAATATATATAAAAAATCCTTTTTACTTGAAATTCCTAGTGAATAAAAATATTATCAATCAAAATATTACTTTATATACAAAGTTAATACAAAATAAAATAAAATGCATATACATATGAAAGAACCCCCTAAAATAATATATGTATAAATATACATATACAAAAAAAAATGATATTTTTTCTTATATACTACCAAAAACCTTAACCTATCCTAATAGTTAACCTAATTTCAATTTTTCTCTCTTCAATAAAATCTTAAAATAAAATAGATATAAAATAAATAAAATTGGGGTACACATACATAGGTGTATAAAAAAAATAATGAGTAAAATTTTTTAAAGAAAAGTCACATGTACACATACATATACAATGGAAAATATTAAATTATTAAACATTAATTATATTATCATACATTATAATTTTTATTTGTATACATAAAAGTTTTTTTTTTATTCTCCAAGTATAAATTGCAAATTGTGCGTTTTTGATCAATTTGAATTTAAAAAGTTTATAATAAAGTTTTGTTTACGTGAAATATAATATACATAGAAGTGTATTATTATCAAAGTAAAATCGACATAAAAATAGGGTAACAAAACTAATTACGGTGAAAAAGGTTAAGTTTATTTAATTTAATACAAAACTGTGTACAGAAAGTGCAAAATAAAATTGTGCACTAAGTTGACACAGGGCTGTGTAAAAATAAAGAACTTAATAAAAAATTTTTTTTACATAAGTGATAAAAAATTTTAATAAAAATTGGTTTTAATAACCAACATTTTTTTTCGTTACCCTATATTTTAATTTTATTTTAAAATTTCATTCATTATTTTTTGTTCGTAATGACGAAAATTATATATACATATATATAAAATGATATAAATATATATTTTCAATTTACGTTTGTTCATTTTTATATAAAATATTATTGTCAACTTAAATTGATATTAATATTAATATTTTAAATGACGTACGTAAGTTTCATTAGAGCAAAGCGCGTTTTTTTTTTTTTTTGTAAAATCATTTACGGATTATATTATGAACATTTATAAAACATAATTTTTTTTTCGAAATGAATAAAATATTTTTTGCATAATTTTAGGAGTTAAGAAACTTATATTTTTTTGAGACAAACATTTTAATCAACAAACAAATAATATTTTTTATTGTTGCATACTTTTAGGGAATGAATAAAATAAAAGAGTATCTTATTTTAAATAATTTTATTTTAAAATGATTTTCGTTAAATAAAATAATATAAATAAATGAAATTACATAAAATTTTTAGAACAAAAAAAAAAAAATAAATTTTTTCGACCCCTAAAATATTTTTTCACAGAAATTTTTATATAAAATGACCCCTAAAATAATTTTTTTTTATTAAAATTTATTAAAATATGACCTCCAAATCACAAAATAAAAAAAGGTACATATATATTGTTGTTGTTGTTTAAAATTTATTTTATTAACTAATGTAGCAAAATTCAAAACCCCGAACGTTGGCGCAATCAATTTTAAAATTTTCAAAGAGAATATCAACATTTTCATTTTTAAATTCAAGTCCGGAATTTGAAAATTCGGACGAACAAACTAAAACAAATTTAGAAGTATTGGATAGAAATAACTTTGTTGATTTTTTACATCAAGTACAAGGAGAACGAATATCAGAAAATAGAAAAAGTTTTAGAACATTGAGGTCAGGAGCAAAATACAACAGAATTGGCCCAATAAGGAAACAAAGGAAAGCTAGGAGAAATAAAGTTATAATTGCCAAAACGGAAAGAAAAAGTTTGAATATAAAAACAAGTGACAAAATGAATCCAATAAACGACCCCCATTATTTTAATTTCCAAAAATCAAATAGAACAATAAATAAACCGGGACCATCAGGATTAAACTCGACCCCTATTCCACCACCACCACCAATTGCACATCGAGATGAATACGTTGCGTAAAACTTTACAAACGACAACTCGTATCATTTGGAACCAACATTGTTACCAGTGGAAAAAATAATAAAAACATTTTTAGTACAAGTTCCAAAATTTTCGGGTGTAGGGTTGGATATTGAGAATGAGTTAAACAATTTTCTCGAATTAGCTCATCAAGCATATGAATTGACCAGAGACGAACAAAAGGGTATATTATTGAGAATTTTGATTACAAGTAAACTGACTGGTGCAGCCAACGCACTTTTCAGATATGCCAACGTTGAAAACTTTAACCAATATAAAGATATTTTACGAAATCGTTTTATAGAGAGCAAGGATATGGCTACATTAGCATCGGAAATGATGGGGATGTACCAGTATGAAAGTGAATCAGTGCAACTATTTGGAGAACGAATAGCAGAAAAATTGGCGGCATATAGAAACAGAGTAAACGAAAGGTATCCAAACGAGGGACGAACTTTAATCAATGAAATGGAGATAACCGCAAAGAGAATATTTTTAGGAGGACTGCGTTCATCAGAATTGAAACAATATTTAATCTTTAAAAACCCCGAAAACTTAAGAGTTTCCATAGGAGCGGCTCTAATAATCAAGGGGACCAAATGATGAATCTATTAACCACTATGATGCAAAAATTAAATGAAACTGGCGGACATGGGCAACAACCAAATAATAACCGGTTAAATCATGGAAACAATTTTAGAAATAATAGTAATAATAATTATTTCCGGGGAACAACAGGGAATTTTAAATACAACAACAACAACAACAACAACAATTTACAAATAATAATAATTATAATAATAATAATAAACAATTCTCAAACAGTAGTAGCAACAATAATTTTAATAACAACAATAAAACCCCTAACATAAATTACAATATGGTTAGTGGTAATAATTTTCCAAATAACAATAAAAATAATACATGTTATTATAATAATAATTATAATAATAATTACAATAATAATAATAACAATAGGAACAATAATAATGGTAATAATAATAATGGTAATAACAAGGTTCCATTTAAAGGAACAACTGCAAATACGACGATTAAATGTTTTAAGTGTGGTAAACCAAGTCACCTTAGTAGAGATTGTACATGGCAAAGCCAGTTAACACCAGTGCAATGCACTAATTGTGGAATGAATGGACATGAATCCACTCATTGTTTTAAACTACGTTCGGGAAATAATAATTTTGCAAATCAAAGGATACTCGCATTAAATAACGAAGAAAGTTTAGAAAAGACCCCTTGTGAATGGTGTGCAAGGAAAGGACATACGATTTTAAATTGTGAAGCTCGTAAATCCTATGAATCCAGAATGACAATGGTTTCGGGAAACGAGGACGGAGTGAACTAAAAGAGCCCAGCATATTCCTTTCGGAGGGCAAAATAACTTTACAAGAGCCAATAATTAATTTAGAAAAATATTATTGGATAGATCCTGAATTATGTAATAATTTAACAAAAGATAAAGAAGAAAATAATAAAATTAATAAAAATAATGAAATGGAAATAAATTTTGTTAGCTCTAATATAGGCTCTTGTGAAGGAAAATTAATAAAAAAATCAGAACACGAGAATAAGAAAATTGAGTTACCAAATAATGGTATTTTAGGAAACATTGCAATGACCCCTAAACGTGATGAAGGTAAATGCAAACAATTTATACAGAAAAATTAAATGATATAAATACGAATAAATTACAGATGAATAAAGGAATTTTTGATAACGTGCATATAGTAAACTATAAAAATTCTATATTTTCTAAGGCAAAAAATTTTATGGAAAAAAAGAATCAAATCTGGAAAGCAACTAAAAATTGTGCAGATGATTTTAAAACAGAACAAATAATTATGAATTTAAAAGAAGATATTAACACAGGAATTGTTAAATTAAATGAGGAATAAAAGGCGAATATTATTATAGAAAACAATGTAGGAGTAATTGTGGAAGAATTTTATTTTGAAGAATATATAGAAGTAAAATGTTTTAATAAAAATGTAGTAGAAGTAGTAGAAGTTATAGAAGTTGTAGTAGAAGAAAATTATTTAAGTACAAAAGTTTGTATTGGTATATTGATAGAAGACAAAATTGTTGGAGATAATAATATTAATGAAAATATAAATAAAGATATGGAATTTTTTAATAAAGAATTTTGTTTAAATAGTACTAATGTTAATATTGAAAAAGAAGAAAAAATGGAAATAATTTTTAAAACAGCAGACAAAAATAAGGAAATAAAAAATATAGAAGAATTCAAAATAACTGCACGGAAAATAATAACAAATCAAAATAATTATTTAATTAAAAATAATAATACTTTTATCATTGTATTTAAAATAAATGTTAATACGGGTATTAAAAATAAAAACTTTAAAACAAAATTGACCCCTATTCTTAATGTTGCTATTTTACCATTAAGAAAATTAAATAATAAAATACTAAAATTAAATCATAGATATAAAAAACATAGGTGGAAGCGTAAAAATAAAGTATATTAATAAAAAAAAATATATTAAAATATTAAATTTTAATATTAATAAATAAAAAAAAAATTAATAAAAAAAAATTTAAAAAAAAAAAATTTTTTTTTGGATAAAATAGAAAGGGGAGCGTGAACGCTCAAAGACAAATAATAGGGATAATATACAAAAATCTTATCCTTTATCCTTAAATCCATATTCATTTTCTTAAAATCTTAAATTTTTAATATATATATGCAATTTTTTTGTTTATATAAATAAAATAAATTTATAATTAAAAATAATTTATAAAACTATTAACCATTAATTTTTATAAATAAAACAAAAGGATTTTTTTTATATAAAATATTTGTTATAGAATTTGATAAAATAAAATATTATATAAAATCGATAAGATTGTAACTGTATTGAAATAAATAATAAAAAAAAAAAATATAATAAATGTAAAGAAAAAATAATTACAAGAATATAAAATATTTAGAAAAAATATATAAACATCAAATAAAATTATAAATATATAAATAAAATTAAAAGAAATTTATTAAATTAAAGCAAGGCAAAATGTACAAAAGAAAAAGTAGTATACAAAGATATAAAAATTTTTAGTAAAAAATATTTAACAATATTTACAAAAAATATATATATATATATAAAAAGTAAATAAAAAAAAATTTTTAAATACAAAAATATATTAATAAAAGAAATTGTTAGTAAATATATACAAATATACATAGTTTTTATTAAAAAGTCAAAAACAATATATTAAAAAAAATATACATATATAATTTTAAAATATCAGAGTCGAAGAAAAATTTCTTCGACCCTTATATTTTTTCTAAGAGGGAAGGTGTTGTGAATTGAGGCACCCTGTGCTTCAATTCACAACGGAAATTATAATATAGGCACCCTGTGCTTCAATTCACAACGGAAATTATAAAATTCCAATCCATTTCAAAATAAATTAAATTATTAAAATTAATTAATAAAAAACAAAAGTTTCAAATTACGCGTTGCTCGTGCACAGAGAAATAATTTAATTTAATTAATAATAATTTCTCTGTGCTGACAACGTGTAAAATCAATCAGCCAATTAAATTAAAATTGATTTTAAATATTTTGTTGGAGAAGCTGATTGGTTTTCCAAAATCTTATTGGAAAGATTTTGGAGAGCCAAAAAAGCTCTCCAACAAAATAAAAAAGAAAAAAAAATTAAAATCAAGGCCAGTGGATCGGATAAAGTATGATTAAAAATTTTAAATTAAAAACTAAGTCGGCCAGTTGATCGAAACAAAAGTCTTGATTAAAAAATTTTAAATAAGAATTATAAAGTTCAGTGGTTCAGTCAGTCCGAAAAAATTTTAATCGTAAAATTAAATTGGTTAATTTTGTAAAAAATAAAAAATAAATAAAGTCTTGATTAAATTTTAAAATATAAATTAAAAAGAGCAGTTAAAACCTAAAGTAATTATTGTGCATAATTAAAAATAATAATCGGAATTAATTTAAAGAGTTAATTAAAAATCGGAACCTTGATTCTGATATAAAAAAAATAATAATTTAATTTGATAAAATATTATTTTATATGAAAAATTTATAAAAATCAAATTGTAAAATTTATATAATTTTATAATAAAAATATAAACTAAAATAATTAAAACATATAACCTTGAATTAGACAAGTAAATTTGATAAATAAACTTATAATAAATTAACAAAATTACTACATAATTATAAAGAAAAATTTAATGTAAAAACTTAAGGAGTTTTATTTCAATAAAGAAAGAAAAAGTTAAAGTGAAAATTGAACAGTAGTTAAAGGTAAGAAAAAAACAATTAAAAGAAAACATTATTTATGATTGTAATTTATATTACAACAAAACGAACGACTTGAATTCTTTATAAGAACTGATTGTTTATTTTTTTGATCTTTTAAGTAAATTCATTTTTTTAAAGAAAATAATACAGTTATAATTTCTAACATAAAAAATGTTTAATTAAGCACAAAGCGCATTCAATTAATATATAAATAATATAAACATAAATGGGAAGCATAGCCTTACAATTATTTCTTAGGAAAAAATATAACTATATACACATATATCCACTTAGGAAAGAATTTTTTGAAATTTTTGTGTTTACGTTATATATCTATATATACATATATACACAAATTAGAGTCTTTATATTTAAAATAAACAAAAAAAAACCATAAAAAATTAATTTATTCATAAACACACAACTTAATATTGCTGATAAGAAAAATAATTTATTCAGACTTTAACATTTTAGAAATTTACTAATAAAATTATCTAACATGTTCCAACATGTTTCAACCCACAACCACAACCTATGCCAAAAAGCCCATTACAACCCCCACACTACAACCTCAACCCCAATATCCAATTCACCAACCCCAACACAACCACACACTAAAACAAACAGACCGACAGACAAAACGACAGACACCACAAACTAAACATGTGTGCATGCGAAAGATTGATCATTTTAATTGTTTACAAAAAATCCAAAATGGCGGAAAGGTCATTTCAGACCCCCCTTTAAGAATACACGTAAAATTGTGTCAGAACTCTCATAGCTTATCTACTACCGTGGTAGAGTAAATATCGATAGCTCATATGTATAGAAAACCACTGTAAATTCGCATCTGTTTAACCCATTAGATTCCAAAAAAAATTACGCAATTGAAAATTATTCAAAAACAAAAAAAAATGATTCCGTTAACCTGAAAAATAAATAAATCTGGTATTCCCGCAATATACTTTTTTTGAGTCTAATATATATATTATATATATAGTTTGGTTCATTCAAAAAACTTTTTTGTTCATAAAAAAATAATAATTATTAATAAACTTTATTAGAATAGTTGAACTTAAAAATATTACAAAATTATAACTTAATATTGTACTTAACTTTTTAACTCATTGATGTAGACTAAAATTTTGGGTAACAATTCAATGTCTTAAATAGCTAGAACTTAATAAAATAATAATTTGTGTATTCAGCGGAATACACGGTTTTTATAATTCTTACTTTTTTTATTTGTTTAACTGTGGGTACAATTACAAATATGCTTAGAATGCTTATTAATTTGAATTTTTTTATAAAATTCATTAGAAAATTAAAGCATGAGAAAATTTATTAAAATTAAATAATTTTAGCTTTAGATTTGACAAAAAAAATAATAATATTAGATTACAATAAATGTTTAATGATTTTAGAGTTTGTTATGGGAAAAAAGGTTTTGGTGCAGACGTAACACCTCCATCCTCTCGATTCGTCTCCTGCCGAATTTCTTCCATTATAATTTGTACATTTGCTTTTCCTTTTTTTGTGCGCAAAAAGAAGTAAAGACCAATAATAAATAGTACTATGATTATAAAAAAACTGATAGACAAGTTTGTGTACCATTTCCATGTACCATCAAATTTAACTTCATTAATAATCTTGGTATTATTAATGTGTTGAAAATGTAAATCTTGTAACTTTAAATCAGTTTCTATTTGATCTATGGTTATGTTACGCTCTATTTCTGGTAAAATTTGACTATAATATTCTTTTATGTAATTTTCTTTATTAAATGATGCAATTTTAATTTTACAATTTGTGAATTTAATTATGTTATTTCCTTTAATGTTATATTATTATAGTTATTTCTTACAATTGTTTCTTTTAAATTTTTAGTAACTACAATATTATCAGAAATACTTTTAATTTCTGTGTTTAAGTTTCTACGATAATTACATTTCATCTTATCGTTATTTAATAAATTTGCAATAAATAAATCATCATATAAAATTAATTCTTTTTTTAAAATATTATTTTTAACTAAATTATTTTTAACTAAATTCTTAAAGATTTTTTTCCTGTTAACTATTACTTTATCAAGTTTAATATTTAATTCTAAGGAATTATTTTTGTTAGGAATTGTTGCAATTATAGCTCGGTAATAATATTCATTTACAAAATACGGTACGGATAATACGAATATTATTAAATTTTCTTTAAAAAGGACAAAATTTTTAATATAAGGTAACTTTTCTATAGTAATATTAAAATTTACAATTTCTTCTTGTGATAAAATGTTTCGCGGTAAAATTCCTATCTTACTTGCTAAGATTATTTCTTTTATATTTGATATTTCTTTTGTTAACATGTTAATATTTTCAATTATCTCTGTTTTAATTATAAAAAATTTTAATTCGCGTTCGATTTCATTTATATTATTACTAAATTGATTTGTTGTTTTTGATATTGTACTTTGTACTACATTTATATGATTCGTAATGTTTTCTATCTGATCTGAAATCTGGTTGTTAATTTTAACTTGTTCGTTTAAATTTTGTATAATGTTTCTTTTGTTCAATTATTTGAATATGCTCTTGGATTTCTTTATGATCCTCATTATCCATAACGCCAGTTAGAAATCTAAGACCATTCCCTACAAGATTAATTAATCCTCTTTTGCATATATGATGTGGTATTATACTATTAAATTCTTCTAACAAGTGTTTTAAATTATGAAGAAGACTTGAAGGAATTTGAATATTTTCATGAAGCTTTTTTATATTAAACTCAATTTTATTTATACTTTCTTCGTATTGGCTTAAATTAATAATATGCATAATTTTTTTTTATTGGTGAATAATTTTTACTTCGGATTCTTTGAAAAGTTTGTAACCGTTTCCTGTTTGTATTTCGATTATTTCAATTGAAGAGTTAGAAGCATGTACCCAACGTAAGGATGTAACTGATAATAGAATAAGAAATATTCCTCAAATAGTGAAGAAATTACATTAATTTTGATATTTTAGTCCTTTTTTAAATTGATTGATATATCGCGGTAGATTTTCCTTATTGATTTTGAAATGATCATCTTTTGATTCAACAATATTGAATTTTTTATGGTATGGTTGGAGTTTATTAACTCTATTTAATTTTAAGTAATTTGAAGGTTTACCTATCATTCTTTTGACATTTATTTTATTAATTAACTTTTCTTTATTTTTTAGCATAATTTGGTGAATGTTGGAATATTCTTCAGTGTTAATTGTTCCGTTTAGGAAATCTATAGGCTTTTTTCCTGTAGACGAATGATACATTTCATTATAGACCTTAAGACTTTAAATTACTGAATCCTCATCTAAAGGCGAACCTTGTTCTTTTTCAATAAAATTTAATATTCTAAGGTGTTCATTGAGAGTGTTATGGAATCTTTCTATATCGGCATTACTTTTATGATTGTTAGGTGTAGTAAAGTGAATATCAATATTTTCGTTCTCTAACAAGTTTTTGAAATTTAAACTGTTAAAACCTTTCTCTTGATCAGCTATTATTTTTTTGGTTTACCAAAAGAACCAATGTACTGTAATAACCCATTTTTTAAATCCATCCAATTTCTAGATTTTAAAGGGATTATTTGAACATGTTTACTAAATTTATCAATTACAGTTAAGTATGGGTTACCTTTGGTTTTAAACCATATATCAATATGAATAATTTCTAAAGGTTTTTGTGGTGTTTCAGTAATTTTTAAAGGTAGTTTTAAAGGATTTCTTTCGTATTTAGCACAATTACATATATGACAATTATTTATTACTTTTTGAATCTCTATTTTGAGTTTAGGAAAATAAATTTGTTTTTTCAGATTACAGTATACATCTTTTATACCTCTATGATTCGTTTTTAGATGTTGTTCTAAAATACGTTCTTGGAGATTACTCCTATCAGTAATGTCTTCTAATAAAAATGAAGATTTATTTATTTTTAACAATTTATTTTTTGAAAAGTATTTTAAATAAGTATTTTGGAAAATATTATAAATTTGAATATCATCAATTTTGATTCCTATTATTCCTTTATTGGGAATATGTTTTTTAAAAATTTCAATAAAAAATTCTTCATTTAGAAATATTTTTCTAGTTCTACCACGTATTTTTTTTATTTCTGTGTTTTCAATTGAACTCTTTTCAATTATAATTTGGTTTTTGAAAAAATTTAAAGGTAATTCAGATATAGGAATGTGATCGGTATTATCCTCATCAGATGAGTGGATTGTAGCGTTAGTTGAATATACTTGATCATTTTCAGCTTCATTCGCATTAATGTCAACTCTCGACAAAGCGTCAGCAACTTTATTATCCCTACCAGTAATGTATTTAATATCAAAGTTAAACACTTCTAATTTAATCTTCCATCTTTGCAACTTTGAATTCGGTTCCTTCAAGTTATGAAGCCATTGCAAAGGTTTATGATCCGTTCGAATTAAAAATTTTCTACCATAAAGATATGGACGAAAATATTTTACTGACCAAATAATTGCTAATAACTCTTTCTCTATTGTGGAGTATCTACATTCATGTTCATTAAGGGTTCGTGAAGCAAAACATATAGGGTGATTTTCCTGTGATAAAACAGCGCCAATAGCGAAATCGCTAGCGTCTGTAGTTAGAGTAAATTTTTTTTGTAAAATCGGGATATGTAAGTATAGGATCTGAGGTAATAAGTAATTTTAATTTATTAAAAGCTTCGCGATATTCCGGATTACTGTTATTAATTTTTGTATTAGTACTTTTTAAACAAGTAGTTAAGGGTTTTGCAATTTTTGCAAAGTCCTGAATAAATTTCCGGTAGTAACGTACCATACCTAAAAATGACTATTTGCTTTTGAGTTGCTGGAAGTGGAAACTTATTAATTGCTTCAATTTTATTCGGGTTCGGTTTTATAACATTTACTGTAACAATATGACCGAGAAATTCGGTTTCTTGCTTCATGAATTCACACTTATCAAGCTGTATTTTCAAATTTGCATTTTCCCTATAAATTCTTTTAAGACAGAATTCATTAGGCGTTGAAAAGTTGAAGGAGCGTTCTTTAATCCGAAAGGCATCCTCAAGTACTCGTAATGACCACTATCTGTACTGAACGCGGTCTTTTTTATATCAGGTTCCGATATTTCTATTTGATGGAACCCTTTGGCTAGGTCGAGCGTATTGAAATACATGGCTCTACCTAATTTATCTGGAATATCATCGATATTCGGAATAGGGTATTTATCATCTATTGTGACGTTATTTAATTTTCTATAATCAGTTAAGATGCGCCATTTCTGTTGGCCT
Source organism: Empis stercorea (assembly GCA_949752835.1). NCBI lineage: Eukaryota > Metazoa > Arthropoda > Insecta > Diptera > Empididae > Empis > Empis stercorea. The sequence goes on from OX457089.1 coordinate 30,877,262, forward strand.
GTTGCATCCTTTTTTTTTGGTACAACCCAGATAGGTGCAGAGTAGGGAGAATTACTATGCCTTATGATACCCTGTTTAAGCATTTCATCTATTTGTTTATTCACTTCCTGACGATGTATTACGGGGTATCGATACAATTTTGTATAAATTGGAATTTCATCAATAGTATTTATTGAATGCTTAATTTCGGAACTGAAGGAAAAGTCATCTCCTTCATGATAAAACGATTTATTATATTTAGTAAGAACTTTCATAAGCTCTTCTTTAGCTTTTGGGTCTAGATGATTACATCTAATAGTTTTTTCATCAAGAAATATTTCTTTTTGAAAGGCTTCTAAGTGTTTTAATGGCACTGATACAGGGTATTCCAGTTCTTCATTTTCGCTGAAGAAAAGTGGAATTTCGTTACCTGAATTCACTTTAAGAACCTATGTTTTGTAATCAATTTGAGCTTGTAAGGGTAATAAGATATTATTTCCTATTAACCCATCAAATTTATCATGGAAGTTTAGTTCCAAAAATTTAATTTGACAATTTGAGTCAAATTCAAAAAAAGGATCAATAGTTATTAAATGATTACATGATCTAGTACTATTTAAACTTTTAATATTAATAGGTGGAATTGTAGTACGATATTTTGGATTACAAATTCCTGGATTCAACAAACTCATTGACGCTCCAGAATATATAATACATTTTAACGGTCTACCTTTTGATTGTATTTTTATATAAGGTAATGGGACTCCGAGGCTGGTAAAGGAAAATTTCCTACTTCGGGTTGAGTTTCTAATGTATTAATCCTAGTATTAGTAGACGGATCTAAATCCATTGGTTCTGGTTTAGGTGGATTATTTTGATTATTTGTTTGAGTATTCTGACGGAAATTATATGATCTATTAGGTTGAAAATTTTTTTGTTTTTGGTTGTTACTACTATTATAATACCTCTGTTGGCCATTATAATTATTTACATGCTTAAAGTTTGGATTAGCTTTGTTAAAATTTGAATAATATTTTTTTTTAGTTGAATTATTATTAAATTCGGTTTTAGAATTGGAGTTTTTATTATAATAATCTTTTTTTTCTTTATGGTTATTCGGCGTATTGTTATTTTTGTAATTTTGATTTCTAAATGGATTAAAGTGTGCATAATTACTTTCGTATAAGATATCCATTGCATCTTCAAGAGTTAAAGGATTTCTACAAAATAAAATTGAACGCATTGGTTCAGGCAGTTTTTCTTTAAAAAATTTTCAATCCTGTTTAAATATTGGCATATGTTGTAAAATGTGCATCGGGCTCTGCTTTTATTTTGTTATTTAATCTTCTTAAAATATTTTTTATCTGTTTACACAGATCTACACTATCTGTTGTGAATTGAACATGCCTTATTTCATCGAATATTTGTAAAGCGGATTTTTTATCACCGAAATTATTTAATAGAACAGATTTCATTTCAGACCAAGAAGTAACATTAGTAGTAAGGGCTATGAGAGTTCTGGCTCAACTTTTAACAAACCCCTGAATTTGCTATTTTGTGAAAGTGAATTAAGGGGTGTATTGGTAGTTGTTGGTGTCTGTCGTTTTGTCTGTCGGTCTGTCGTTTTGTCGTTTGTCGGTGTGTCATAGTGTCTGTCGGTCTGTCGTTTTGTCGTTTGTCGGTGTGTCATAGTGTCTGTCGTTTTGTCTGTCGGTTTGTGGGGCTGTCATTGTTGTTTAATGACCACATTTTAGTGTGTGTGGGGGGGGGTTGGTGTATTGGATATGATGGTGTGGGATGGGGATGTGCGATGGGGGTGTGGGATGGGGTGTGGTTGGGGGTTAATGATGTTAGTATTGTGTGTATAAGTTTTAACCTTTTAACAAACTCCATTAGTTGATATTTTCTAAATTTAAGATTTTTGTGGTTAGTCTTATCAGTGAATTTCACAATTTTCGTTTATGCTTTGTATTTAAATTTTGTTAAATTTAAAATATATTCTAAATAAAATTATTTTCCTTATCAGTAATAAGTTGTGGTTTATGAATGAATTTTTATATAAAAAAAAAAAATTATATTTTGAGTTTTGCTATCAGAGTTTAGCTAAAACAAATGTTAAGGTTTTAGATATCAAGGTTATTTTTACTATGAAAATTTTATTCCGAATAAATTATTTTCCTTATCAGTAATAAGTTGTAGTTTATGAAGTATAGCTAAAACAAATGTTAAGGTTTTAGATGTCAATGCCATTTTTACTATCAAAATTTTATGTTTGATAGAGAGTATAGAGTAAAACATATGTTAATGATTTAGATATCAAGGTCAAATTTACTATTAAAAGAATTTATGTAAATAAGATTTAAAATAATAATAATAATAAATATATATATATACCGTCTACTTTAGATAAAATATATTTAGTTAAAAATAGATCTAAACTGACAAAGGTTGATTTATTATAATGTGGGAAAATTTGAAGACAATTACTACATTTGATGGTGATGATGATGATGATGATCATGATGAAATACTACAATCAATGGAGAACTATATAAATCATAAATTATTATTGCTAGATAAATTTTTAAAAGTTTATAAAAATTTCATGCTTGATGAACATAGAGAGGAATTTGAAAATTATCGGAAGGCATTAACGAAATTAGTGAATGTTGAAATGAAATTTTCAATTCATGGGTCACACTATTCAAATTATATATGGTCTTCTGATGACGCAACATCTGGACCAGATACATGTGCATGTAGCAGTATAAACTTTATTGAAGATTCTTGTATAAAACTTATGAGATTATATATGAGATTGGCTGACACAAATAATTTATTATTAAGCTAAATAAAATACATACTTTATTACAAATGTTAATTGTATAATTGAAAATAAATAAAGTTAATGAGATTTGTAAATTTGGTTACTTAGTTTTGATTTTTAGTATGTTACTAACTGTGTGAGATATAACATTAATGATGAGCAATAATTTCATAAAATGTTTTTTAGAAAAATATGATGGTGTGCTATTGAAAGAACATAAAGATATAATAATTGATTTTTATATCAGATTTCCAAACACAACACACACATATACACAACAAATGAAATGTGAATGCACATATACATGTGCTTGTGTTATGGAACTTTTAAGAAAACAATATATAATGAAAATAATGAATTACTATAAATATCAAATTACCAAATAAGTTAATAGTAGTTAATTAAGCGAGTGGTAGTGAAGATGTTTTGGTGTGAAAATATTTATCATGGACAGAAATATTGTATTTGCATGAGAAAACGGAAATCCTTTAAAATAGTTAATGTGAAAATTTTTGGTTCGGTGTTAGAGCTTTGGACAATTCCTGAACATGGTGATGATAAGGTTTTATTACTATCTGTAAGAAATGGTGAATATTTACCAACATATCGAAATTGGGGTCTTCAATTTCTTGAGTGGCAGCATGTTCAAATTGAAGTTATGGGTGGTGATATAGGAATAGCCGGTGAAATAAATAATATAAGCAATGAGAGAAAATGTTTCAAAATAAACAAGTTTCCAATTGACTGTCCATTCGCAGTGGACGATGATTGGGAGATTATTGGAAAGAAAACATCAGAATCATTATCTGGTACTACCACATCTATATATAGAAAAGCTGACAACATAGTTGTGGATAAAAAATCAGAATTGATAAACAGGCTTAATAATGCTTTACTACAATTAGAGAATATGATGGAAAACTATGGCGATAGAGATACTGTATATAATATAAAACAAAAAATTACGAGCTTAACAAACAACTTGAAAACAATGAAAATGATTTACATGCAAAAAGAAAATAATTCTATTACAGATGATGATGTTTTACGCTTATTAGTATTAGCGGAAGATTACAAGGCAACTTTGGAAGTTCGTTTGCAAAAGAAGGAGTAGTCTCAAACAAATTAATATAAAAGTCAATTATCCTAACACAAAAATCTCATTCTACAAAATACTATTGAAGCATTAACTTCAATCTTTCAACCTAAAGAAGCTTTAAATATGACGAAAATTTCACTTATTTTTATTTCAAGTTTGATTCTTGCTAATATTTATGGAGCTCCTGTAAATAATATTACATTGAATCAGGATCATAGTGGGGATGCTACATTCAATGTTCTACTCCCGAGTAATGAAACAATTCAAATACGCTTGTCTATAAATCTACTAAAACATGTTCATTCTCCTGAACTGGAGGATTCGCTGCAAACATCAACTATAAATATCCATTCAACAGTACCAAGTGAAGAGCCCCAAAGTTTAACTCGTGTTACTATTGAAGAAGCGATTGAAGCTTTTAAAGCTGATTTAATTAAAAAATAAAAAGACATTGCTGGTATAATCGAAAGTGAACATATATTTTATAGACATTTCAAATTTGAATATGGTGATGATAAAGAAATCAAAATACGATGTGCCTATGATAGTGATTTTCAAAAAAGATCTTTGAAAATAAAATGTTTGGAATGATAGTGAAAGAATTTTGAGTAAAGGTGAAATAGAAAGATATACATCGCATGACACAACTTATAGATCAGATTATGAAATAATTGATTTGAGAAAATTTAACCAAAAGTACAACATGGACATATCTTAAATATGAAACAAAAGATGTACTTTATAATATAATTAATAAATAAAAAGAAATATTTTAGTTTGAAAAATTAAATTTTGTTATTTTCATTTACTCTAAGCATTTATACAATATTTAATCATTCCTAAAATGCCTATTGACAAATTTGGACGAACTGATGATTGGAGGGAGAGAAAACCTTTACGTGGTCCACCGGGTGTAGGATTTCATTTAACAGTTCAAGGTGATTATGACTTGAAACATAAACGAGTTATAAACATCGCACAACCTATAGATAATTTGGATGTTGTTTCAAAACAGTTTGTTGACAACGAAACAATTAAAATAAAATCGCAATGTGAAAAATCTTCAAATGAACTAAAAGATGATATTAAAAATTTACCAGATATAATTTTTAATTCACTTAATTTCAAATCTCTAATTGATGAAATAAAATTTTTAAAGAGTGAAATAAAAAAACTAGAAGATTTTTGTAGATCCGTTGATGCATTTGTACATAGACAACATAAAATTGTTTGATTTACAAGAATTAATATGTAATAAATAAAAAAAAGAAATATTTTGAAATAACAAATTTTTGTTTTTATTTATGTATTTACAGAAACATGTACATGTATTATTTTTTTAAATTTTTATATGGAATTGAAGATTTTTCTCCTGATGCTCCTGCTGATGATGATGATGATGATGGTTTCTGTGAACTTGAAGATTCACATTTTTTTCCCGTACAAAATAATTAATATTTGCACTCCTTCACTTTATCAATTTTCTTATTTTCGTTGAGTAATTGTTTTTTGTCGTTCATATTTTAGCGTTGATTATTACTTCTGTTATATATGGCAGATAAACTTGAATTAAATTATTGAAAAAAATTTTAGTGGTAAATACCAAATATGTTTGTGTATTTTAATTTCGAACTGATTAAATTATTCTTCAATGTATTTCACAATAATACATCTTTCTTATTTATCCACGAATTTTGATTGGAAGGAAATCCAAGCCATTTCACAAAAACTTTGTCACCCTTGGTTTTGATAACTTTTTCAACTAAATATATATGTGGATATTTTGCTGTTTGTAATTCATACTCATAGAAACCTCCTTTAATGGGGTGTCCTTGATAATCTTCTAATAAGTAAGTTACTGGATTTGTCAGCTGCCTCTTTGGTATCTTGAAAACTTCCGTAGTCCAGTTGGGTGTATAACCTTTTTCAAAAACATGTTTAAACTTGCTCACTCGAACTGACTCACCAACTTTAAAATTAGCAAATGGTGTAATTTTAATGTGATTATAAACTGTAGCTAATAATTTTTTTTCATCATTTTTTGTGATCTCAGCGGGTTTTCTTTTAGTTGTTCTGTGAGTTGAATGATTATAATCATTACTAAGTTTCTGAATGATGTTAACCCATTTATAGTTTCCATTAAAACTGAATTCCTTCCACATTTTTTCCTTTATTGTACGATTAAAACGTTCAACAATTGAGGCTTTCAGTGAGCTAAATGTTGAATAATGATTAACGTTGTATTTCAACATCAAATTTTGAAAATTTTTGTTGAAAAATTCTTTACCATCATCAGTTTGTAAATTTCGAGGATGTCGATTTGAATTTAAAAAAATCGATTTAAGCGATTCAGTAACCATATCACCAGTTTTATTTTTTATTGGAATAGCCCATCCATATTTTGAGAATGTGTCAATTACAGTTAGTAAATATTTATAATTAGAATTTTGTTTAGCATATGCACCCATTTCTACAAGATCAGCTTGCCAAAGATCGTCAAAACCTTTTATTATAACCCGTCGTCTTTTAAAGTTTTTTCTACTGGGCTTATGTAGCTCTTCAACAACCTGTCTGTTGCTTATGTTTTGGTTGAATGTAAATGTATAAAATTACTGATCTTCTTTTTTTAAATTGTGAACTTATAATTTAATAATATCTTTTTCGAATATTTCTAGTATATCCATGATTTTTAAAATTTCCATATCAATATATTCCATTAAATTATCATATGAACTATCTATATGCTTTTGAAGAATTGTAATATTCCGATCAATTGTATTTATTTCATCATCAATGTATTCTTTTGTAGCTCCATCCTTAACATTTGTTGGATTACCAATATTAACAAGACGTTTAAATTGCATGTCATAGTCTCCAGCAGATGTTAAATTAAATCCATTTCCTGGTGGTCCTGGAGTAGATCTTTCATTATTATCACTGCGACCAAACTTATCGATAACCATTTTGCTTATGTTGGAAAACTTAATTTGGAAAGTCTTTTATTTATTTATTCAATTAAGTTTGCCTCCTTAAGCTCTTCAATTATTGAAAGAATTTCATTATTATGAATATTATTTCCAGCTTCTTGAGATGCCATCAAGAGCTTTAATCTATCAACAAGTTCATTCGGATCATCCCAATGAACATACTCCATAGGTTTTGATGAAAATTCCATATTCAATGGCAATCTTTTTGTTTTCGATAGGCTTCCACCTTTTTTTCCCAGTAATATGCTTATGTGTCACCAGATTTTGAATTATATTTATATATTTGTTCCCTTTATTACCATTAATTTGCGAATATGAGTCATTAGGGTCTTTTAAATGAGCATTTGTCATGTATAATATTTTTTGGTAATTTGCCAAATCATCGTCGGCATAGTGTTGAGGATTTTTGTGAAATATCAGTTCGTATAAACCATTTGTAATTTTAAAAGGTTTATAATTATCAATGTAAATGTTATTCTCGTCAATTTTAAAAACAGATTTACCCAATTTGCTTAAATTGTTTACACTATCGAAGTGAGGGCCATACGTTTTATCAAGTTCAGTCTTTTTGATTGGAGGTGGTGTCCATAATTTTGATGATGATGATGAAATATTAACAGCACTATTTTTTCTATGTGTTTCATAATTATCTGTAGTATCAAATTTGAGTGTAGAATTTGGTGTTGATGTTGTAAAGCTTTTGAAACTTAATTTTTTTCCAGGTTTTATATAATCATATTCTTGTTTTATTTCTGGCTTTATTATTTCGTTAGATATTTTATCATGTCAAGCTACTTGTATTAATTCTTTTAGAGGTTTTACAATGGGCTCGAAAGTAGTTTCCAATTCAGTTTCTTTGTTAGTTTCTCCGGTTTTTATAGTTGCATATTTACGCTTCAAAGCTTTACGAGTTTTTATCAACTCTTTTAACACTTTTTCATTCATTTTGTATTATGATTTACTCAACTCTAAATCAATACTGATTTAAGTTAAGCAATATTGATTGCTTTTATACTCTTATTAACTTAATACAGATTCTGATTAGATCGGTTATTGACTGAACAGATCGGTCGGTTATTGACTAGTCAGATCGGGTATTAACTGATCAGATCAAATTTCATTAATCATACACTTTTATTAATCAAGCACTAAAAATGCATCGAATTTTTTTCGATATCCACCTTTATTGTAGGGTCTGTTTTTATCAATTAGTAGAAACCCATACTTCTCTTTCCAACACTCACTGCAGACATTTTTGAATTGATTAAATGACACATCAGAGTTTACATGATCATTGTAAATATGTCGTAAATTTAAATCATCTTGCTTGAATAATGTTATGAAATTTGCATTATCACGAATTAAATGTTTAGGTATATGCGTATAAGATTGACATAAATATAAACTATCAATATCATTATGACGACCCATACAAAAGTATGATCGTATATTATTTTGTCTTTCACATGTAACATCATCAAAAATAAAAACCGAATTCTTTTTAGCTTCAGATGGTTCCATAATTTCACAATTATTTGAAAATTCATAATACCCCATTCCCTTAATAGAGGATATCAATTTTCTCAACTATTCATATTTTGGTTGATGTAATGATTTTGAATATATATAAATATTTTCAAAAATCAAACCATTTGCATCTAATAACATGCTCAACATTATATTTGTTTTACCGCAATTTGACGGTCCGACTATTAAACCTCGTATATTATTCGGTAACAAGGAACCATGTTTTGTTTTTTCAACACCACAACCTATAGTTTCATCAAAAATTTTAACTTTAATTTTGATATTTCCTTGTTGCGTCACAAACTTCATCTTTTCTACTAATTTCAAATCGGACTGTGACATAGTTAAATACTATGTCGATAATTAGAAATAAATTTAGTTGTAAAATGGATGTGGAAGAAGATGGTGAAACGGCTTAATTGTAAAAGAAATTTTAAACGAGGAGGAGGATTTTTAAACACAATAATAAATAAATTACCCATTGAATTGCATTTACCTGGATATAATTACTGCGGACCTAGAACTAAACTTAAAAAAAGATTAGAAAGAGGTGATAAAGGGGTGAATCCATTGGATGAAGCTTGTCGAGCACATGATATAGCATACTCAAAAAGTAAAGACATAAATAATAGAAATATTGCAGATAAAATTTTAGCAGAAAAAGCTTGGGAAAGAGTAATTGATAAAAATTCAGCTTGGGGTGAACGGGCTAATTCTCTTCTTGTTACAAACATAATGAAAGGAAAAGTAAAACTTGGAATGGGTTCTGCAAAGAGAAAGAAGAAAAATAAAAATATGAATTCATTTAAAGATACAGTACAATCTGCTAAAATAGCAGTTGAAACTTCTAACCCAACAAATCAAAAAGATGCTATAAAATTAGCTCTTCGAGCTGCTAAGAAATCTGCAGAAGGTCAAAACCGTAAAAAAAACACAAGTTGCCGAGAGTGCTACCAATACCAAAAATAGGAGGAGTCCTTCCTTTTTTAGTGCGATTGTTCGCTGGCCTTTCCGCTGTTGGTGCTCTATATAGGACTATATTTGAAACCTGAAAATCAGTCAAAAAACTTTTAAAGCTGCTACCTAATCAACCACTAACAAATATAGATTTACTCAAGTTTGGGAAAAATTTACAACATTTTCGAAGTGTCTTTATGCGAGGTAATTTTCCTTCAAAAATAAGGAAGTACGAATGCGGTATAATAAACTTGGATAATTCTAGTGGAACTGGTACACACTGGGTAGCATATTACAAACACAATAAATTTGCTCATTATTTTGATAGTTTTGGAAATTTAAAACCCCCAATTGAAGTTGTGTAATACTTAAATGCTGATAAATTATTCTATAACTATAATAGAGAACAAGAATTTAACACATATATATGTGGACATTTATGTCTAAAATTTTGATTAGAAAATAAAATTGTATAATTATAATAATATTGCATTTAAAGAAATTTAAAAAAATTGAATAAAAAGAAGGATCTTTCAAAAATTTAATCAATTGTTATCAATACGTCATGTCATTAACGTTAACTCTCAACGGTAATAGTTCTATACTTACTTCACAATATTTTCCATCTATTGATTTAAAAGGGACTTATGTATGTGGATTAGTAGATTTTCAAACATATAATTCAATACCAAATGTGGATATGATAATAATAAATTTCATATTGGTAATAAAGTCATCACGATACCTGTTGGATCTTATGAAATTGGTGATATAGAGCAGTATATTCGTGAGAAGTTGAGTATTAATGACGATGGTAAATCAGATCCAGCAGATCGAAAAACCTTTGAATTGAAAACATATAATAACACTTTAAAATGTGAAATTTATACTGATGTAGGAGATATTGATTTCACCAAAGAACAGAGTATTTGTCAGCTTTTAGGTTTTAGTAAGATTATTACAAAAAAAACAATTGCATATATCAGACCTTTATGTTGATATAAATAGAGTGAATACTATACGTATTGAGTGTAATATTATTGGTGGAACGTATATAAATAATCAACAAGCTCACATAATACATGAATTTTCAATTAAAGTAAGTCCAGGCTATAAAATTATCGAAGTACCATTGAATGTAATCTATTTACCAATAAACGTTGAACGATTAACATCCTTAGTCTTAAAATTTACTGATCAAGAGGGAAATCTATTGAATTTTAGAGGTGAAAATATTACTACAAGATTGCATTTGAAACCTGAAACATGATAATATATAATCAGGAATATCAACCTAATAATAAATACTTAAGTAATATAGGTCTGAATTTCAATCAGAATCAGACACTGAACACACATAGACGTCTAAGAACATCAAAAGTTTTAACACACCAAAATCAACTGTTTTTAAAGTCAATTGGATTAAAATTAAAGAAAAATGAGCACTATTATGAATAGTTTTAGAGGACCCGTTTTTGATGAATGTATTACCAATTCTCAATGGCATAGTTATTCTCCATTTTTGAATTCATTTAATAAAAGCGATATTATACGAATTGCAATCCAACATCAAAAGGTACACTCAATACTGAAAAAGGTGAAGCTGTAAAGAACACAAAATTAATTAATAATGCAGCTGCATATCTTTTTGATGAAATTCGATATGAGCTTAGTGGCAAAGAAATAGATCATAATCGAAATGTTGGTACAACATCAACTTTAAAAAATTATATTTCTTTGACTGAAAATGAAAGCACCGGCCTTTACAATGCTTGTTGGTCACCAAAAGAATCGATTACCACTAATGGATTTTATTTTAATTTTTGTATTCCATTGAAGAGATTGTTGGGATTTTCAGAAGATTTTACAAATATTATACCAAATGCTCGACATGAATTAATTCTAACTCGTGCTAGAACTGATGATAAGGCTTTAATTTGTACCGATGCAGCTGAGAAACCTCAAATAACATTATCAAAAGTTCAATGGAAAGTGCAACATATATCACTATCTGATACAGTCAAGTTAAATTTATATAAGAGTATTAATAGTGGAGAAACAATGAAAATAGCATTTCGAAATTGGGATCTATATGAATACCCATCATTACCTAAAAACACCACTCATCATATTTGGAATGTAAAGAGTACAACCCAATTGGAAAAACCACGATTTATAATTTTCGCTCTACAAAAAAATGATCGCAACCAAATTACTGTTGATTCTTCAAAATTTGATCATTGTAATATAACTGATCTAAAAATTTATCTTAATTCGGATGTTTATCCATATGAAGATATGGGTCTCGCTTTTAACAAAAACCGTTATGCTATAGCCTATGATGCCTATGTAAACTTTCAAAAAAATTACTATAATAAATCGTTAGCAGAACCTTTAATTTCCTGGAGTCAGTTTAAATTATCTGCAACGATACTAGTATTAGATACTTGCTATCAAAATGAAAATCTAAAAACTGGACCTGTTGACATACGAATTGAAATGAAATTTCAATCAGCACCAGATGATAATACATCAGCATATTGTCTTATGTTGCATGATCGTTTAGTTCATTACAATCCATTGAGCGCTGAAGTTAATAAAATCATTTAAATGAAATCTCCATATTTTATAATAGACATTCAAGGCTTCAGAGATAATAAAAAAAAGTTCATTTTAAAAGAAATTGCTATACTCTCTTCAACTGGTGAATTACAACACTACATTATAAGACCACCATGCAATTTCCAGATGCTCTCCCATAGCACTTAACATATGGTAAAATGGCTTGAGCAATATCATCATGGAATTCCATGGAACGAGGGAACTACTTGCTTTCGAGATATTATTAACCATATAAAAATTACAGTACATTCTGATATAAAAATATATGTTAAAGGTTTAGAAAAGAAAACTTGGTTAAGCAATAATTTGCGTTATAGAAATAATATTATAGATTTAGGTGATAATACTTGTCCAAAAATTAAAATTTTATTGTCCATGTTCAAATTAGATAATATAAATAAATGTTTATTAAATCACAATGGTATGTGTGCAGTGCAAAATGTTTGCTTATTAAATAATTATTTGAAAATATGTGACTATTGAAAATGTTAGAGATAACAAAAAAAAACATTTTTTGTGTAAATATAATATTTATGAAAAATAATAAAAACATTCTTTAACTACAGATAATTTTTTATTTTATGTTCTTCAATTCTTATAGCTCTTGTTACCTAATTTAATAACATTTTATGTGGTGAAAAATTTTATGTTCTTATCAATATTAGAATATTTTTTTTTTATCTTACACTATACATTTTGAAATGGAAATATTTTAAATTATTCTAACAATTTGTTGTTGATAACGAGGGTATAAATATTTTCCTATCAAAAGATTTTCAACTTTAAAACTTAATTTAACATAATACACAAAATATATTTATCTTATCTTAAACCGCAGAATAAAATAATTACTAAAATTTGAAAAATAAAATATATAATTCTCATGGTTTGATATCTATAACAATAAAATAATTAAGTTTATAAAGCTACAAAAAGCTAATTTATCGTACTTAAAACCGCAGAATAATTGCAAAAATCCCTTAAAATTTTTAAAAAAGTATATTTTAATTTTTCCTATAAATAAGTATTTATGTTTTCAAATCAATTTTTTGTTGATAAATTTATTCGTTTCCTCCCAAAAATTCGTATAAATTAGCCTGAATTTTCTAAAATAAATATTGTACACCAAAAGTTATTCACGAAAGAAGAGATCAAAAATGGATCCAACAAAAAAATTAAACATGATGAACAAATACCCCGACACAACCAAGTTGGTATACTTGGATGAAGGTAGAACATACCGGATCACCCACATAACAAGGGTGGTCACAAAATATGGTAAAAAAATAGTGGCCACCTTGGAAGATGAATTCCAGGTTTTTCTACCATGCAGATTCAACTTGATGGATGAGGAACTCATGAAGACAATTCAAGAAAAACGACATGGCTTAATTTATAAAGGAACGGTGGGTAGGTCCTCCAACTTAGAATTTGCGGACATGAACAGACTACCAGTCGAAGTATCCATTATGCCTCATCAAGATCCTGAGGATTGGGATGAGACGGAAGACGTCAGTGGAGGACCCTACACTTATAAAGAGCTATAATTATATTTCAATAAATTATAAAAGAGTTATATTTCAATAAATTAAGCAAAAAAATTAAAAAAAATCTAGAGTTCTTATTTTTCATTTTCAGAAGTTCACTTTTTTAGGATTTTTTGATTTTTTAGGATTTTTGATGTTTCAACTTGAGAGATATAATTTTCTATGATTCATTTTCAGAAGTGTTGAAATTTCAATTTTATTTTGATATTTCAATATATTAAGAACTTTAATTTTTTAGGATTTTTCAACTTCAGATATTTATTTTTTATTATTTCAAGCAAAAATATAATATAAGTAAAAGAAATGAAAAAGAAAAAATGGTTAAGCAATAGTATAGTTGTGAAAGACTTAAATTTTTTGGTTTATGATAACAAAATAAATAACAAATTTTTTTTTTTTTTTAAATTATAATAAAGCAATTTTATTTTATATTAAATAAAATTATAAATCTAGTATTTTGTAATGACCCCATGGTATTGTGTCATATAAGTCATCTAAAAGTTTTCTTTTATCATCATCAGGATTCAAGGCAATTTTATTTTGTTGTAAAGAATATACTATATGATTCTGTGATGTTATTGTTTTCTGACATCGTGTTAAAGTTTTTTGCATAGTCAAGCAATCTAAATAATCTTGAAAAGTTATTGTTTTTTTAACTATTTCGTTTTTCACACCTTTTGCTTTTTTAAATGCATCAACTCCATCAACTCTAATTGAGTACATCTTTGATCTCAATCCAACAAATTCAGTCATTATCTTCCCATTATTTTCATCTTTCATTAGACCCGGTTTCTTTTTGTTGACTAGTGGTATTCCATATTGATTATTTTCAGGATAATCGCTGGTATCAAATTTATGAATATCTGATTTGATGTTCTTATAGATATCATCACATTTGATTTCATATATTAATGAGTCTGTGTCTGTATACATCATTTTGCAATCAGATGCAAACTTTTGTCATATAATTATAATGAAAATCATAAACACAGATCTTAGATATATCTAAAATACTAAACGCCACATAAATCGGTTTGTTCATGTATATTTCAATGTTCTTTAATTCTATGGCCACCAAATTTTCATCAAAAATTCTCGAACTATGAAAAATTGGTTTAGCTATAAATGATTTTGCTCCATATCGTCCATTCCATTTAGTTAACAATTTCACTTTTCTATATTTTCTTACGTTTTCCATCGTCTTGCCAAATATGGCGTTTATCATTAATTTATATAAATTTGTTTCAAAATCATTTTTAGATTTAGTTCTCTTTTCAGTATTTAAATCAATATATCTTTTCAACCACGGTGATAGTTTGAATTTTAAAATCTTATATATCCGAATTAGCTTAAGTCCTTGTTCTAAAACCTGCTTCACATTTCTATAATGTATTATGTATTTTCTTTTTGAATTTAAAGTTGTTAATAATTTCTCTGATGTACTATTTGGCGGTGCTATATGTTCAGCACAGAAAGGAAAATCGTTGTGCATATCATGTATTTCTTTAGGGTAATCGAGATCAACTTCTAGAATGTACCCTACATCAGAATTATCTTTTATTCCTTTAACATCGAAACTTGCGATTTGATCGTCATTCAGCCAATTAAAGTTATTGATTGGTAAGTATTGAGACATAGCCCACCCATATAAATTGTTTACATCATAATACATTAAATATATACTGTCAGCGTTATTATCATATGTAGACATATATTTATTATTAGCTTTGCTATACCTGTCAAATAATAAATTAAGTAGAGTTATTAAAGAAATAATCAATAAATAAAATATAATATTAATACCTATTAGAACATTGGCTTAGACCACCTCTAATTCCTCTTTCAATAAATAAGATCATGTCGATATCCGTTAGTAATTTTAATGATACACCTGTGTACTTTAACATACAATCCCATGTAAAACCGGGTGTTGTATAGTAATGTGCTGGATCTAAACCGTATGTAGTAAGACAGTTGTTTCGAAATGATTCAAAAACATCAGCTAGCAATAAAACATCTGTTTTCATGTATATGTCTGCATATTCACCCAAATTTTTAACTTTGAAACTTGTCCAAACATGTTGCGCATGATTGTAGTCATTATCTGATATATTAGAATCATTTAAGCGGTTATAAAAATCATTTTTGCTCGGAAATATATTCATATTTAATTTGTCTAATGAATCTAGAAAATCGTATGGAAAAAACCCCTTCTTACTTATCAAACTAAATTCGTCGTTGCTCAGATTCAACCATTCCTTGCGCGTTATTATCTTTTCACATACGGGTAGATATGATGAAAGTTTATCTTAAGAAGCAGGCATAAATCGAAAGGAATCGATAAATTTAAATTTCAAGTCAGTTCCAAAAACTGTCTTCAAAAATGATATATATTTCTCTTTATTTGTTGGAATCAATTGTACCTTTCCAGGAAATTCAAGTGCAATATCTTTAATTATGAAATGAGAATCATAGCCTGATAAATTATGAATTACTATTGGTATGTCTCTTGAAAGTCGATATTGCTGATTACATATTGAATGTGCCGCACCTCTGAATTTACCAGTCAAATGACAATGATCTTTAACACTATTATCGTTTTCAACAAAAGCTTTTTCACATATGTGACATAATTGAACTTCTTGAAATGTTTGTAATTCAGTTTCTGTTAGAGGAATCATGGTTACAATATTCGTATAAACACTAACAATGTCATCAGCAATATTATTTAATTCTTCGGCAAACCATTTTCCTGGTTTTTCTCCTCTGTATGCTCTATAATATGACTTTCTATCATCATACGAACATTTTAAATAATATCCGATGCTGAAAATCTCATGTTTTTGATAGAACTTGTAGTTTTCAGTTTTTATTAATGAAACCGGTTCTAGAATTGCTTCTAAATCTGCGTACACTATAAAGGGTACATTTTCCTTTTTTTTATAATTCTCAAAAAAAAAATAGTTGTTTTATGAGGTACCCTTATACTAGTGAAATTTTGTTTTTCACAATTTATAGTGTGAGCAACTAATTTCACATTTGTTATAAAATAGTGTAAGCATCTATCACATAAAAAAATTTTGCCATTGTGTTTCGATAATTGACTTGTGACTAATCTAGAAAAATTCTTAATCCAACAATAATGATATTGGATACTCTCATCATTATAAACATAATTGTCTTCATCAATATTTTCATCATCATCATCATCAACATCATTATCTTTTTCAATATCATAATATTCTTGGATCATCAATAAATTAACATGCTTGTTTTCAACTTTTGATTTTGTCAATCTTAATGGTAAAACTTTAAAACTTTTCTTAGATATTTGTTTCAATATGTAAATGTTTACCGACATATTATTTAGCTTTTCAAACTTTTCCACTTGATTAATTCGCATTGGAAACTCTATTCCAGTTAAACAGATGAAAAATCTGGATAAGAGCAAGTTCTATCATTATTCGACATTGTTGGATATAGAGCTGATACAATACCCCAGGCAAAGTAAGCATTATCATCATTTTTAACATTTACACAAGCTTTTTTTGTTTGAATAAAAGGAGGAAGTTCAATATATGATGATCCAATCAATCTAGCACACTCATTTATATTAATAGCTAAGTATATCATAGATGAGAGAGCCCAACCGCTTCCTTTCTCTTGAAACTCGCTTAGTTCAGATAAAGTACTTTTTTTAATATGTTGACTAAACCACTCTTTATGATTTTCAAACATCTCTATTATTTGATTTGGTGTTGAAATAAATTTGTCTTCTGATATTATTTCGTCGCCAGATTTAATTAAAAACTCACAACATAGGGTAGAATTTATTTTCAAACACTTTTCAGCACTTTCAGCAATACAAATTTTAACATTTTCTGCGAAAACTCTCTCAGCATCATCCAAAAACTTGATTGGGTCCTTGTGTCCAAGATTTATTATTACGCCTGTTTTAATACGTTTTTGGAAAGCCGTTTCTATAAACTCCCATTTTACTTTTTCTGAATAAGGAGAAGTACTTAAACCTGAACCGCTAACTAAAAATCTATCTTCCAATCTGATTTTGAGGCACATCAATCTTTCAATTTGATATTCAATGTGTTTTTAGCACCAATTGTAGCAACCCCTTTCAAAGATTTTTCCAATGTTTTTATATCTTTTTCTATTTGAATAATTTTTCCCTTCAGCTGATCTAACGATAAAATACTTATATCTACATCACTAATTACTAAATCTCTAATATTTTCATTATATTTAATTCTTTTAGAATTTTCTCCCGTACTTTCAACAAATTTTTCAGAATATAATTGTTTAGACATTTTTTTTTTCACAAGTTAAACTTTTATTTTAAAATATTATTCACACTACTTATTGTAACTTAAAAATCAGTAACACACTAATTATTGTTACTTCAAAATCAGTGTTATTTATAGAAAAATTTTCGTATATATATATATATATATATATATATATATATATATATAAATATATATAAAATATATATAAAATATATTTCCTAACATATATTACCTAAAATTCATAAAAATCAACCACAAAGACTATAACTTATCATATTACCATATTGCACAAACTAAAATTTGTGGTCACCAATTTTAAAATAAATATATTTTAATTGAGTATAATTAAACATATAATTAAATATATTTCCTAAAATTCATAAAAATCAACCATAAAGACTATAACTTATCATATTACCATATTGTCCAAACTAAAATTTGTGGTCACCAATTTTAAAATAAATATATTTTAATTGAGTATAATTAAACAATTAACATAAGGTTAAATAATATTTTAATATTATATTGATAGATAAAAAAAAAATAGCTATGCACCGAGGCTTGAACCATCATTAAAACTAGCTGCCGTTATACCTACATTATTTTAATGGTTTGCCATCCTAAGCCATAGCTACTTGTAAAAATATATAATTATAAACATATATAAAATATTATTTTAAACTATCTAAAACCATTAACATATGTTTTACTCTATACTCTCTATCAAACATAAAATTTTTATAGTAAAAATGACCTTGATATCTAAAACCTTAACATTTGTTTTAGCTAAATTCTAATACCAAAACTCAAAATATAATTATTTTTTTTATATATTCAATAACACAAAAAAAATTCATTCATAAAGCACAACTTATTACTGATAAGGAAAATAATTTTATTTAGAATATATTTTAAATTTAACAAAATTTAAATACAAAGCATAAACGAAAATTGTGAAATTCACTGATAAGACTAACCACAAAAATCTTAAATTTAGCAAATATCAACTAATGGAGTTTGTTAAAAGGTTAAAACTTATACACACAATACTAACATCATTAACCCCCAACCACACCCCATCCCACACCCCCATCGCACATCCCCATCCCACACCCCATCCCACACCATCATATCCAATACACCAACCCCCCCCCACACACACTAAAATGTGCTCATTAAACAACAATGACAGCCCCACAAACCGACAGACAAAACGACAGACACTATGACACACCGACAAACGACAAAACGACAGACACTATGACACACCGACAAACGACAAAAGGACAGACCGACAGACACTATCACACACCGACAAACGACAAAACGACAGACCGACAGACAAAACGACAGACACCAACAACTACCAACACACCCCTTAATTCACTTTCACAAAATAGCAAATTCAGGGGTTTGTTAAAAGTTGAGCCAGAACTCTCATAGCCCTTACTACTAACATTGTTATTTATTTCTATTATTTCTCTGGCTTTTCCTATCAATTTACTTTTAATTTTATTCAATAATATTTTCTGATTAGCTTCATCATTTTGATGTTTCAACTTGAGAGATATAATTTTCTATGATTCATTTTCAGAAGTGTTGAAATTTCAATTTTATTTTGATATTTCAATATATTAAGAACTTTAATTTTTTAGGATTTTTCAACTTCAGATATTTATTTTTTATTATTTCAAGCAAAAATATAATATAAGTAAAAGAAATGAAAAAGAAAAAATGGTTAAGCAATAGTATAGTTGTGAAAGACTTAAATTTTTTGGTTTATGATAACAAAATAAATAACAAATTTTTTTTTTTTTTTAAATTATAATAAAGCAATTTTATTTTATATTAAATAAAATTATAAATCTAGTATTTTGTAATGACCCCATGGTATTGTGTCATATAAGTCATCTAAAAGTTTTCTTTTATCATCATCAGGATTCAAGGCAATTTTATTTTGTTGTAAAGAATATACTATATGATTCTGTGATGTTATTGTTTTCTGACATCGTGTTAAAGTTTTTTGCATAGTCAAGCAATCTAAATAATCTTGAAAAGTTATTGTTTTTTTAACTATTTCGTTTTTCACACCTTTTGCTTTTTTAAATGCATCAACTCCATCAACTCTAATTGAGTACATCTTTGATCTCAATCCAACAAATTCAGTCATTATCTTCCCATTATTTTCATCTTTCATTAGACCCGGTTTCTTTTTGTTGACTAGTGGTATTCCATATTGATTATTTTCAGGATAATCGCTGGTATCAAATTTATGAATATCTGATTTGATGTTCTTATAGATATCATCACATTTGATTTCATATATTAATGAGTCTGTGTCTGTATACATCATTTTGCAATCAGATGCAAACTTTTGTCATATAATTATAATGAAAATCATAAACACAGATCTTAGATATATCTAAAATACTAAACGCCACATAAATCGGTTTGTTCATGTATATTTCAATGTTCTTTAATTCTATGGCCACCAAATTTTCATCAAAAATTCTCGAACTATGAAAAATTGGTTTAGCTATAAATGATTTTGCTCCATATCGTCCATTCCATTTAGTTAACAATTTCACTTTTCTATATTTTCTTACGTTTTCCATCGTCTTGCCAAATATGGCGTTTATCATTAATTTATATAAATTTGTTTCAAAATCATTTTTAGATTTAGTTCTCTTTTCAGTATTTAAATCAATATATCTTTTCAACCACGGTGATAGTTTGAATTTTAAAATCTTATATATCCGAATTAGCTTAAGTCCTTGTTCTAAAACCTGCTTCACATTTCTATAATGTATTATGTATTTTCTTTTTGAATTTAAAGTTGTTAATAATTTCTCTGATGTACTATTTGGCGGTGCTATATGTTCAGCACAGAAAGGAAAATCGTTGTGCATATCATGTATTTCTTTAGGGTAATCGAGATCAACTTCTAGAATGTACCCTACATCAGAATTATCTTTTATTCCTTTAACATCGAAACTTGCGATTTGATCGTCATTCAGCCAATTAAAGTTATTGATTGGTAAGTATTGAGACATAGGCCACCCATATAAATTGTTTACATCATAATACATTAAATATATACTGTCAGCGTTATTATCATATGTAGACATATATTTATTATTAGCTTTGCTATACCTGTCAAATAATAAATTAAGTAGAGTTATTAAAGAAATAATCAATAAATAAAATATAATATTAATACCTATTAGAACATTGGCTTAGACCACCTCTAATTCCTCTTTCAATAAATAAGATCATGTCGATATCCGTTAGTAATTTTAATGATACACCTGTGTACTTTAACATACAATCCCATGTAAAACCGGGTGTTGTATAGTAATGTGCTGGATCTAAACCGTATGTAGTAAGACAGTTGTTTCGAAATGATTCAAAAACATCAGCTAGCAATAAAACATCTGTTTTCATGTATATGTCTGCATATTCACCCAAATTTTTAACTTTGAAACTTGTCCAAACATGTTGCGCATGATTGTAGTCATTATCTGATATATTAGAATCATTTAAGCGGTTATAAAAATCATTTTTGCTCGGAAATATATTCATATTTAATTTGTCTAATGAATCTAGAAAATCGTATGGAAAAAACCCCTTCTTACTTATCAAACTAAATTCGTCGTTGCTCAGATTCAACCATTCCTTGCGCGTTATTATCTTTTCACATACGGGTAGATATGATGAAAGTTTATCTTAAGAAGCAGGCATAAATCGAAAGGAATCGATAAATTTAAATTTCAAGTCAGTTCCAAAAACTGTCTTCAAAAATGATATATATTTCTCTTTATTTGTTGGAATCAATTGTACCTTTCCAGGAAATTCAAGTGCAATATCTTTAATTATGAAATGAGAATCATAGCCTGATAAATTATGAATTACTATTGGTATGTCTCTTGAAAGTCGATATTGCTGATTACATATTGAATGTGCCGCACCTCTGAATTTACCAGTCAAATGACAATGATCTTTAACACGATTATCGTTTTCAACAAAAGCTTTTTCACATATGTGACATAATTGAACTTCTTGAAATGTTTGTAATTCAGTTTCTGTTAGAGGAATCATGGTTACAATATTCGTATAAACACTAACAATGTCATCAGCAATATTATTTAATTCTTCGGCAAACCATTTTCCTGGTTTTTCTCCTCTGTATGCTCTATAATATGACTTTCTATCATCATACGAACATTTTAAATAATATCCGATGCTGAAAATCTCATGTTTTTGATAGAACTTGTAGTTTTCAGTTTTTATTAATGAAACCGGTTCTAGAATTGCTTCTAAATCTGCGTACACTATAAAGGGTACATTTTCCTTTTTTTTATAATTCTCAAAAAAAAAATAGTTGTTTTATGAGGTACCCTTATACTAGTGAAATTTTGTTTTTCACAATTTATAGTGTGAGCAACTAATTTCACATTTGTTATAAAATAGTGTAAGCATCTATCACATAAAAAAATTTTGCCATTGTGTTTCGATAATTGACTTGTGACTAATCTAGAAAAATTCTTAATCCAACAATAATGATATTGGATACTCTCATCATTATAAACATAATTGTCTTCATCAATATTTTCATCATCATCATCATCAACATCATTATCTTTTTCAATATCATAATATTCTTGGATCATCAATAAATTAACATGCTTGTTTTCAACTTTTGATTTTGTCAATCTTAATGGTAAAACTTTAAAACTTTTCTTAGATATTTGTTTCAATATGTAAATGTTTACCGACATATTATTTAGCTTTTCAAACTTTTCCACTTGATTAATTCGCATTGGAAACTCTATTCCAGTTAAACAGATGAAAAATCTGGATAAGAGCAAGTTCTATCATTATTCGACATTGTTGGATATAGAGCTGATACAATACCCCAGGCAAAGTAAGCATTATCATCATTTTTAACATTTACACAAGCTTTTTTTGTTTGAATAAAAGGAGGAAGTTCAATATATGATGATCCAATCAATCTAGCACACTCATTTATATTAATAGCTAAGTATATCATAGATGAGAGAGCCCAACCGCTTCCTTTCTCTTGAAACTCGCTTAGTTCAGATAAAGTACTTTTTTTAATATGTTGACTAAACCACTCTTTATGATTTTCAAACATCTCTATTATTTGATTTGGTGTTGAAATAAATTTGTCTTCTGATATTATTTCGTCGCCAGATTTAATTAAAAACTCACAACATAGGGTAGAATTTATTTTCAAACACTTTTCAGCACTTTCAGCAATACAAATTTTAACATTTTCTGCGAAAACTCTCTCAGCATCATCCAAAAACTTGATTGGGTCCTTGTGTCCAAGATTTATTATTACGCCTGTTTTAATACGTTTTTGGAAAGCCGTTTCTATAAACTCCCATTTTACTTTTTCTGAATAAGGAGAAGTACTTAAACCTGAACCGCTAACTAAAAATCTATCTTCCAATCTGATTTTGAGGCACATCAATCTTTCAATTTGATATTCAATGTGTTTTTAGCACCAATTGTAGCAACCCCTTTCAAAGATTTTTCCAATGTTTTTATATCTTTTTCTATTTGAATAATTTTTCCCTTCAGCTGATCTAACGATAAAATACTTATATCTACATCACTAATTACTAAATCTCTAATATTTTCATTATATTTAATTCTTTTAGAATTTTCTCCCGTACTTTCAACAAATTTTTCAGAATATAATTGTTTAGACATTTTTTTTTTCACAAGTTAAACTTTTATTTTAAAATATTATTCACACTACTTATTGTAACTTAAAAATCAGTAACACACTAATTATTGTTACTTCAAAATCAGTGTTATTTATAGAAAAATTTTCGTATATATATATATATATATATATATATATATAAATATATATAAAATATATATAAAATATATTTCCTAACATATATTACCTAAAATTCATAAAAATCAACCACAAAGACTATAACTTATCATATTACCATATTGCACAAACTAAAATTTGTGGTCACCAATTTTAAAATAAATATATTTTAATTGAGTATAATTAAACATATAATTAAATATATTTCCTAAAATTCATAAAAATCAACCATAAAGACTATAACTTATCATATTACCATATTGTCCAAACTAAAATTTGTGGTCACCAATTTTAAAATAAATATATTTTAATTGAGTATAATTAAACAATTAACATAAGGTTAAATAATATTTTAATATTATATTGATAGATAAAAAAAAAATAGCTATGCACCGAGGCTTGAACCATCATTAAAACTAGCTGCCGTTATACCTACATTATTTTAATGGTTTGCCATCCTAAGCCATAGCTACTTGTAAAAATATATAATTATAAACATATATAAAATATTATTTTAAACTATCTAAAACCATTAACATATGTTTTACTCTATACTCTCTATCAAACATAAAATTTTTATAGTAAAAATGACCTTGATATCTAAAACCTTAACATTTGTTTTAGCTAAATTCTAATAGCAAAACTCAAAATATAATTATTTTTTTTATATATTCAATAACACAAAAAAAATTCATTCATAAAGCACAACTTATTACTGATAAGGAAAATAATTTTATTTAGAATATATTTTAAATTTAACAAAATTTAAATACAAAGCATAAACGAAAATTGTGAAATTCACTGATAAGACTAACCACAAAAATCTTAAATTTAGCAAATATCAACTAATGGAGTTTGTTAAAAGGTTAAAACTTATACACACAATACTAACATCATTAACCCCCAACCACACCCCATCCCACACCCCCATCGCACATCCCCATCCCACACCCCATCCCACACCATCATATCCAATACACCAACCCCCCCCCCCACACACACTAAAATGTGCTCATTAAACAACAATGACAGCCCCACAAACCGACAGACAAAACGACAGACACTATGACACACCGACAAACGACAAAACGACAGACACTATGACACACCGACAAACGACAAAAGGACAGACCGACAGACACTATCACACACCGACAAACGACAAAACGACAGACCGACAGACAAAACGACAGACACCAACAACTACCAACACACCCCTTAATTCACTTTCACAAAATAGCAAATTCAGGGGTTTGTTAAAAGTTGAGCCAGAACTCTCATAGCCCTTACTACTAACATTGTTATTTATTTCTATTATTTCTCTGGCTTTTCCTATCAATTTACTTTTAATTTTATTCAATAATATTTTCTGATTAGCTTCATCATGACTTAATATTAATGGTACAATATTTTCTACTAATTCAACAAAATTAAATAAATCCTCACCCTTTCCATTGAAATCTGGTAATCTGCTGATGTACTTAAGTGGATCTAAACATAATGTCAATGAAGGTGTGGCTGTAGTTTGACTTAGTTGAACTGATGGTGTAGCCATTTTTATTCTGCTAACTATTTATTTTATTTAGATAAAAAATTTACAAACGAGACCAATCAATAAAGAGTTAGTTAAATATTTATTAGTTTTCGTAATTTGAGGATTTGTGACACCCCAAATTTATTTTTACAAACACACCTAAAAACATAAAAGTAAATTAAAATATAATTATAAAGAAAAATAATAAACAACAATGATTTACCTGCCAAATATCGCCGGCCATGCTGGGTTTGTTATTTTTTTTTATTATGTCATGTCAACGTAAATGGTCGAATATTTTTATTTCTGTATGTTGGTGTTGTTTCGTTAAGTGTCTATTTATTTAGTACCAGATGTCGCTGTGGTGGTGGTGAGTTGACTTTTTCCGACCCAATACAATAGATGCTCTTCATTTGACCTGGGGTCGAATGAAGGGCAGAAAAAAATGGGATGAGGGGTCGGAAAAAGTCAAGATTCGGGGATTGATGTTTCGACGGTCGCGCTGGACACCGGCTTAAAAAAGTACTTGGCAGTTTTTTTTTTTGTTAATCGTTTTTTTTGAGGTTTTTTTTTTAAAAAAAAAATAAATTAAATTTTTTTTTGTTGTTCATTTTTTTTTTATAAAGAAAAAAAAAAGGGAATCTAAATTCAAATTTATTACCAAAAATTTATCGGTAATAAAACTTAAGAAAAGAAAAAATTCATTGTGGAATAGTTTTAGTGTTGTAAGGGAAGGAAAAGAAAAAAAATATTTTTGAGTGTGATATATGGTACGGGAAAACTTTATATCCCCGATAAGGAAAAATTTACATAAAAAAAGGTAGCCGGAAAATATAAAATTTAAATTAAATAAGAATTATAAGTGTCCAGCGCGCGCGCATAATCGTCGTCGATGTGTAGTTGTTCCTGTTTTGTTGTGTCCTGTGTTCCTGCGTCGAGTCCTGGTTCCAGAGTAGTCGAGTTTGTCATCGTCAGCAGTCCTGTCTGGAAGCGGTCATTGTGGGAATTCCTGTGTTTTTTTATTGTCATTAAAAAATTTTTTTTTGTCAAATTAAAGTTTGGATTTTTTTTTATTAAAAATTGTGTAGCGTAGTTGTTATTTATTAAAATTGTAATTAATGGTTTTTTGTCTCAAATATATTTATATGTATATATATATATAATTACTATTGAAGAATTATAGTCGCGTTTTCAGGGTTCGTGTATGGTCCAGACATGTCAGGAGCAGCCACGTAACTGCTGGTAAAATTTCAAAAGGTATGTTGAATTTGTAAATTTGTTAGTATTTTTTTTTAATGCAATGCCCTGATTCCTGAATATATCAATTGTACATGTATATATATATATATCAATCAGACAGTGACAGTTCAGAAAAAAAAACACCCAACCAATTAATGAAACCGCTGTCAATTGTCTATTATTTGTAGCAAAATTTAATTAATTTAAAAAGAATTTTTTTTTTTATTATAAAAATAAATAAAATTTTTGTTAAATTTATAAATGGAAATATTGGTGTTTGTGTAATTATTTATTTATTTTCCTATTTAGTGCCAATTTTTGTTTTCCTGTGGACATCGTTGGGTGGAATTTTTTTCTGTGGTCGAGATTTTTTTTGTGTGGTTTTTCTGAGCATTTTTGGTGCTTATTTTTTTTTGTGAACATGGCTGGCTAGAAGGAAATAGTAGTGAACCAGCGTAGTCAGAATGTTCCTTTTCCGTGTGGCTCTTCGATCCAATTCCATTGTTATTATGTAACAATTGTTTTGGATTGAAGAGTTACCTAGTCCGACAATATGGTGATTAGTAGGATCATTGGTCGACCCACGCCCCAAAGACTTTGCTAAGCCGGCAACAAGGAGGAAATCCCAATGATCCTGGAGGCTGAGAGTACCTAAAAGAGAAGTAGTTTTTTTTGAAAATTAATTCTTGGTCTCGTTCTATTTTAGTGATTGTGGCTAGGTCACTCAGACCTGGCGCCCAACGCTCTCAGCTTCCGAACACTTCTCCTCCGGACTTATCTTCAGCTAACATAACAACAAAAATTGATTATGTTACAATTGGCGCCCAAACTAGTGGCTTAGAAGATGTACCAATTGGTGAACAAATTTTGGTGAAAAAAATTTTAAAATTTATTTGTGTTGGTGTGACGTTGGTCACCCGAAAAAAAAAATTGCAACTCCATCGTCTACTTGTTTTGCTGGAGATGGGTTCGGATGGAGTTGGTGAGATTGCCATATTGTCGTCATTAAATCCCCTTTTGGCTTTCATTCCTTCCGACGGCTTCATTGTGGGAAGAGAAAATTTTTTTTTTGTAATATTTATTAGTGAGTAATTTGTTTCGACTGGTAGTAGATTGGTTACCTTGGTTGTCCATGGTAATTCCTACCAGTCCTTTGTTTTTTTATTTATTGTCCGAAGTTGACTAGTAAATATGGTAGTCCTTATTTATACCTTCGGACCTTTGTTATTTATTTGTGACACCTAATATTGTTGGTTAGATACATGGATACGGTGGTCCGTATTATGTCCTAGCAATATTAGGTGTTTGTTATTTTTTTGTGTATTGGAAATTTTTTTTTAAGTGAAGCTTGAAGAAGGAATGATAAGACAGGAGTTTGCCTGTATCCTCTGCCTATGAATCCTTGGTCCAGTTCCTAGTCACCTTGTTTTTCCCTTTCCCTATTAAAAATTCTGGCTGCGATGGTTCACATAATTTTGTCATAAATTGGAACAGAAACATTTAAAAAGAAAAATTAAAAAAAAAAAAAACAATTGTTTTTAAATAAAACACCCAAAAATTTAATATCTTATTAAATTAAAAATATTTATTGGCACTAAAAAAATCAGCTGTCCTAAAATTAAATTATGCACAATAATGATCAAATTAAAATTATGTGAAATTATTAAAATTATATTTATATAAAATAAAAAAATTATAAAATTAAGTTATATAAAAACAAAAAAATTCCATTAAAATCAAAAAATTATATAAATAGCCAAGGCGAATACACAAAGTTTTTTTTGTTATTGAATAGAAAAAAAAAAAAAATATTCAGGTTCACGGAAATCAGCTGATTCTGAGGTAGGGATGGTCTGTACCCAGCGGCCTGAAAAGTATTAAAAAAAAAAAAAAAATTTTTTTTGTAGTAGAATAAAATTAAGTAGAAATTATAGTGGGTTTTTGCTTATTTCGGGGCAGTGTAGTTAGTGTAGTTTTTTTTTGGTGTTAGGTATATTTATTTATTTTTGTGAATAGATTAAGTTGTAGATGTAGACATTTTTATTTTTATTAATTATTTATTGAAATTTACAATAGTTGTTATTTATTAGTGTAGTGTTAGTTAATTACATTTATTTATTTAATTTACAATTTTTTTATAGTTATAATTTTTTTTTTTTTTTATTAAATGGTGTCGTGAAGTTAGTAGTATTAAAGTATATCTAGTTATATTTTTTTCTTGTAGTATTAGTAAAAATTTACCATCAGTGTTATTATATTTACAGAGTTTTCTTTGTTATTTATGTGACAAATCTTGTGGTATTTATTATTTACAATTTTTGTTATTTATATTTACAAAGTTTTTCTGTTATTTATAATTACATTATTTCGTTCCTTATACACTGATTGTTATTTATTAATTTTTTTTTTGGTGAAGTCGGGTTTACATTATTATTTTTTTTTGTTTATTTATGCTAGGGTTAGCTTACATAGTTTTGTATATTATTTATTAAAGTTTTTTATTATTATTTTGATAATTAATTATTAGTGTTATTTATTATTAGTGTTAGTATTAGTTTATGGTCATAGTATTTGTAGAATAGGTCATAGAATAGTATTAGTCATCACCGCCGCTGAAATAAGCAATTATATTATTAGATAAATAAAATTAATCAGGAAAATAAAATTAGAATGGATACCTTCAAACATTGTATAGATCCGTTTTTGTTAGAGGAGGATGAGTTGGCCTATGAATTAGGAATCCGGAACCTACTGGTTCTTACGGATACCACAATGGAAAGGTATTCGCGCCTCAATAGTATACTGGATCAGGAGATAAAAAAGAAAACAAATATGCCAAAACCAAATATCTCCGATCCAGAGGGCGAATTAGGCATTTGCGAGGGGAAGGTGTCTTCTTGTAAAGCGCTGATCCTTGACGGCCTAAAAACCTCCAAGAGGATGCGCTGGCTATCGCCACTACAAAATCATACCATGTATGGGATAGATTAAATCGTCTAAAAAATGCAGAAATAAAGTATTCTGGTCTGGTTAGGAGTTTAATTATAGAATTAAAGGAAGGGTTAGAAAAAATAAAAACATTTACCCTTACGTCGGAAGTAGCTCCTGGTGATGAAGAGAACGTGGATGGTGCCGGCGATATATTAATACCGGAACTGGCCCCATTAGAAAAATCCGTTCCTGCCGAAACTGGAACGGTACCTAAAAAGATAATCGATAATAATAATAATAATCAAAACAAAAAAAAAGTACCTGAACCACGTCCGGATACGGGTGCTTCGGTAGGAGGTCCATGGTCATTACCGTTTAACCGGCAGACGTCGGTAGTAATGCCCAGCCAAGGTCCGTTCGGTCCATGGACTGCATCGCCACGGTCGGATCCGAATTTCCAACGGTTTGGATCCTCACGAATTGCAGCACCAAATGCGTCTGGAAAAAAACTCAATTATAATACTGGTCGAAACAATTATCAAAGATCGAATCAGCCATATATGCAAAACGGGTTCAATAATAAAAATTTTACTTACCAGCAACCCCCTCCGCTACCAACAGAATTGGATCGTCGGGTACATGATATGTCGAATGTGATTGCGGAACAACAACGGCAGATTAATGAACTGCGGGAGTTGCTCGCTAGGCAGCAAATTGCGCCTTCGGTACCACAGCCCCAGCGTCAAATACCAACAGCTGTCCGGTATGATTTACCACCTACGCCACTGCCGCAAGCGCCAGCAACTTCCGTACCGTCCACTGGATATGCACCTACCAGGGATCGAGCGGGTAGTTTTAGTGAGGATGAAGAAAGTAATTTTCGATCGCAAGTACGAGGGAATCGTCGTAATCCGGTAGCGAATTGGGGAATCCAGTTCGATGGTTCGGGTAAAGGATTACCGCTACCGGAATTTATATTCAGGATTGAAACCTTAGCTCGTGGTGACCAATATCCAGTGGAGAGTCTGGTCCTGTCCATAAACCAACTTCTGAAAGGCAGGGCAGACACATGGTACTGGCAGTTCATTAGACGGAATCCACAGACAACTTGGTCTCTCCTGAAAAAGGCAATGAAGGAGGAATTCGACGAAGGTGAAGAAGATGGTGATATAAAAAGATTGATGGAAGCTCGGAAGCAGAGATCGCGCGAGAAGTTTTCCGATTTTAGGTTGGACATGGAGGGTCTGAGATTGCGATTGAGACAGGAAATTTCAGACGACGATTTTCTGAACCGTCTCCTGTATAATTTGTACCCAGGCTATAAAAAGGCACTGATTTTGGAAAACATCGTAACTCTAAATCAGCTAGACAAATTATGCAGGAGATTGGAGAGGAAATGGAAGGAAATAGGGGAATGTGCTGAGGATCAAGTTCGCTCAAGAAGAGCTTATGTTAGCGAACTCGATGATATGGCCGAAAATATTTCGCACGTACCTGATTCTATGTCTGAAACCGCCAAGACTGAACAACCTGTGATAACACCTGTGATAAAACCAAATATTTCTGTTTTTCCGTCCACCAATCCTGTAGAAGTCCTTTCTGTTCAACAACCTTCGTCTGTTCGTCCCATTCCGTCCGAAATTGTACAGCGTCCTGAAAATAAAAATATG
Source organism: Empis stercorea (assembly GCA_949752835.1). Taxonomy (NCBI): domain Eukaryota; kingdom Metazoa; phylum Arthropoda; class Insecta; order Diptera; family Empididae; genus Empis; species Empis stercorea. Next base: position 30,908,354 of record OX457089.1, read on the forward strand.
TATACTATCTGTTTTAACTGTGAGGACATTGGGCATACCTTTAGTGATTGTCCGTTGCCGTTAAAAATTTTTTGTTATAGGTGTGGATTCAAAAACACCTATGTAAACCGATGTCCTAAATGTAAAAATTCTAGTCGTCCGGGAAATGGCAATGCAGAAATGGGAACGTGGTGGAACCCATTTCTCCGTCCTCGTCCAAATCCTCCATTTTAAAGGCTGGTGATAGTCATAAGTTAGGTTTAGTTTCCAAAAATAGCCCTGTAAGTAGTATAGACAATTTAGAATTTAGTAGTAGAATTAAGGGGGATATTAGAACTAAGAAACATTTTAGCGTACGGAAGGAAATAAAAAAATTGTTGAAAGCAACATATGTAAGACCGGATGGGGATAACCGTCCGTTCATGAAAATAAAAATTGGAGATAAAAATCACTTCGCTCTACTCGATAGTGGAGCAAACATAAGTTGCTTGGGTAGGGATGGGGAAGAATTATTAAGGGATTTAGACTTACCTTACACCCCGTTTGAGGCAGATATTAGTACTGCTGATGGGGCAAAACAAAAGGTGCTTGGCTTTGTCCATTTAAATATCCAATTTAATAATATTGCCAAAAATATTAAATTCTTCCTCATCCCTTCCATTAAAAGATCCATCATTTTAGGAATGGATTTTTGGGATGCATTTAATGCCATTCCATTTAGATCCCTAGAAGTAAATGAAATAGACAAAGTTAATCAGAATACGCATAAATTAACGATTGATCAGAAGCAAACCTTACTAGAGACAATCGAGCTCTTTCCATCCTACAGTGCAGCCGGGTTAGGTAAAACTAGCCTGTTGAAGCACGAAATCGATGTGGGAGATTCAAAACCGTCCGTAGTCCCTCCGTATCCGTTGTCCGTCCCAATGCAGAAAATCTTAGATGCTGAAATAGATAAAATGTTGAAAGAGGACATAATAGAAGAGAGCAGAAGTGGATGGGCATCGCCCTTGGCTATAGTTAAAAAATCGAACGGCACAGTTAGACTGTGTCTAGACGCCAGAAAATTAAATGCCGTCACCAAGAGTGATGCGTATCCACTTCCGCATATAAATTCAATTTTTAGTAGGGTTAAGAAAACCAAATTTATTACCAGCCTCGATCTGAAAATGGCGTTCTGGCAAGTCGAGCTCGACGAAAAATCGCGAGACAAGACCGCATTCATAGTGCCAGATCGTGGCCTATTCCAATTTAAAAGAATGCCTTTCGGTTTGTCCAACTCCTCGAAAACACTTTGTAAACTGATGGACAAAGTAATCCCGTATGAGCTTCATGAGGATGTCTTTGTCTACCTTGATGACCTGTTGATCCTCTCGGAGGACTTTGACACCCACATGTCGCTCTTGGGCAAAGTAGCAAAGTGTTTGAAGGAAGCTGGACTAACCATCAATATAGAGAAAAGTCGTTTTTGCCAGAAGCAAACCAAATATTTAGGCCATATCATCGACAGCGAGGGGATAAAAACTGATCCCGAAAAAATCGTCGCAATCAATGACTTTCCACGTCCTAAATCGGTCCGACAGATTTTCTCGGTATGACAGGTTGGTACAATCGCTTCATAAAAAACTATGCAGAGCTGGCCACCCCAATCACCAATCTTCTTAACAAAAAATCACAAGATAAATGGAACGACCAAGCGGAGTCCGCCTTCCTCGCCTTGAAGTTGGCGCTCACACAAGCGCCAGTTCTCATTAACCCAGACTTCAACAGAGAATTTTCAGTCCAATGTGACGCGTCGAAGACGGGAGTCGGGGGCGTTCTATTCCAGAAGGATGACGAGGGACATGAACATCCGATTGCGTTGATGTCGCAAAAACTAAATAACGCACAAAAGAACTACAGCGTCACGGAATTAGAATGCCTCGCGGCTGTCGTAGCGATAAAAAAATTCCGACCGTACATTGAGGGGGCCAAGTTCACCGTCATCACTGACCACGCTAGTCTGAAATGGTTGATGAACCAAAAAGATCTTTCGGGTAGACTAGCGCGGTGGAGCCTTAAACTACAGGGGTATGATTTCACCATCGTCCACCGGAAAGGCACCGATAATATTGTGGCTGATGCTCTGTCGCGTGGCGAGGTAGACGAGCTTGAGAGTGAACTACGACAGCACAATATTATCGACGGAAGTGATGACGCGTTCCAAGACTCGGAATATCTAGGCAAAGTTGATACCTTTAAGGAAAACATAACCAAATTTCCGGATATTAAAATCCTCAATGGCGTTATCTTTAAACGTTGTGGATTTAGAAAAAATGACGCACTTACAGATATTCCGGTCTGGAAGCTGTGGGTTCCGTCCGCTCTCTGCGACAAGATCATTCGGCATTATCATGATGATCCCATTGAGGCTCATTCGGGTGTGGATAAAACGATGGAGAAAATAAAAAGGTATTATTATTGGCCAAACATGAACCAGTCGATCAGTAATTACATAGCGCACTGCGATTCGTGTAAAGAGTGTAAAGCTCCGAACATTTGTCTGCGACCACCCATGGTTATACGACCTCCACCAGTCCGTCCGTGGCAAAACATCAATATTGACCTATTGGGCCCGTATCCGAGATCTAAAAATGGAAACACCACAATATTAATAGTATTAGACCAATTTAGCAAATTTGTATTATTAAAACCTTTGCGGCAGGCAACGACGGGTCCAATTTTGAAATTCCTGGAATCCGACGTATTCCACCTATTCGGCATACCAGAAGTGGTGTTATCAGATAATGGAGTCCAGTTCAGATCTAAAGAGTTCAAAAAATTAATGTCGGAATATAACATAACTCATAAATTTACAGCACCTTACCATCCACAGGCAAACTCGTCGGAACGAGCAAATAGAAATATCATCACCGCCATCAGAGCTTATATAAAGAGTGATAACCATAAAGAATGGGACAAAAATTTGAGTCACATAGCGTGTGCCCTTCGGAATGTGGTGCACGACGCTACGGGATTTTCGCCATTCTATTTAATCTTTGGTTATCACATGGTGACTGATGGTTCGTCATATGAGCTGCTCCGTAAACTAAGCGCTCTTCAAGAAGAAGTTGCCATTGAGAACGACGACCATCGACGTAGAAGGGTACATGACGCAGTTATACAAAACCTCAAAAAAGCTGAAAAAAAATATGAAAAAAAATATAATTTGCGTACAAGACCAATACAATTCGTACCTGGTGATATCGTTTTTAGACGACTGCATGGTCTGAGTGACCAACAAAAAAAGATATCGGCAAAATTTTTGAAGCCGTGGCAAAAATGTACTATTATTTCAAACAAAGGCCACGTGTGTTATGAGGTGGAAGACGACGTCACGAAAAAGAAATCAATTGTTCACGCCAAAGATTTAAAAAAATAAGGCCCGGCGTATCTCAGGGTGTGGGACAGCCCCACGTTGAGCTAAAATGAGACAGGATTTTTTTTTATTACAACAACATCTGTGATATTTAAAAAAAAAAAAAAAAATTTTTTTGTTATTTATTATTATATTTAGTTGTAGGTTTAGTGATAGTTTTATTTACAATTAAGTGTTAGTTAGATTAGTAGTATTTATTATTAGGTAGTTTTTGTTAGAAATTTTCTCTTATTGTTATTTATTTAGTAGGGTTAAAATTTTTTTTTGGTTGTTATTTACATTTAGTTGTTATTTAAATTGTTAGTTATAGTGAGTAGGTTATTATACACTTAATTGTTAATTTATTATTAGGTTAGGTTTAAATTATTGGGGTTGGGAATCGTTTAATTAAAAATTTGAAAAAAAAAAAAAAAAAACCCAAATTGTTTATATTACCTTGCTACCTAAAACAGCGTAGATACACCTCAATAATGCTGGGTGGGTTCAGACTTGTTCTGGTGGGAATGCCTCAGAATCAAGCCTGTTTTGTGACACCCCAAATTTATTTTTACAAACACACCTAAAAACATAAAATAAATTAAAATATAATTATAAAGAAAAATAATAAACAACAATGATTTACCTGCCAAATATCGCCGGCCATGCTGGGTTTGTTATTTTTTTTTATTATGTCATGTCAACGTAAATGGTCGAATATTTTTATTTCTGTATGTTGGTGTTGTTTCGTTAAGTGTCTATTTATTTAGTACCAGATGTCGCTGTGGTGGTGGTGAGTTGACTTTTTCCGACCCAATACAATAGATGCTCTTCATTTGACCTGGGGTCGAATGAAGGGCAGAAAAAAATGGGATGAGGGGTCGGAAAAAGTCAAGATTCGGGGATTGATGTTTCGACGGTCGCGCTGGACACCGGCTTAAAAAAGTACTTGGCAGTTTTTTTTTTGTTAATCGTTTTTTTTGAGGTTTTTTTTTTAAAAAAAAAATAAATTAAATTTTTTTTTGTTGTTCATTTTTTTTTTATAAAGAAAAAAAAAAGGGAATCTAAATACAAATTTATTACCAAAAATTTATCGGTAATAAAACTTAAGAAAAGAAAAAATTCATTGTGGAATAGTTTTAGTGTTGTAAGGGAAGGAAAAGAAAAAAAAATATTTTTGAGTGTGATATATGGTACGGGAAAACTTTATATCCCCGATAAGGAAAAATTTACATAAAAAAAGGTAGCCGGAAAATATAAAATTTAAATTAAATAAGAATTATAAGTGTCCAGCGCGCGCGCATAATCGTCGTCGATGTGTAGTTGTTCCTGTTTTGTTGTGTCCTGTGTTCCTGCGTCGAGTCCTGGTTCCAGAGTAGTCGAGTTTGTCATCGTCAGCAGTCCTGTCTGGAAGCGGTCATCGTGGGAATTCCTGTGTTTTTTTATTGTCATTAAAATTTTTTTTTTTTGTCAAATTAAAGTTTGGATTTTTTTTTATTAAAAATTGTGTAGCGTAGTTGTTATTTATTAAAATTGTAATTAATGGTTTTTTGTCTCAAATATATTTATATGTATATATATATATAATTACTATTGAAGAATTATAGTCGCGTTTTCAGGGTTCGTGTATGGTCCAGACATGTCAGGAGCAGCCACGTAACCGCTGGTAAAATTTCAAAAGGTATGTTGAATTTGTAAATTTGTTAGTATTTTTTTTTAATGCAATGCCCTGATTCCTGAATATATCAATTGTACATGTATATATATATATATCAATCAGACAGTGACAGTTCAGAAAAAAAAACACCCAACCAATTAATGAAACCGCTGTCAATTGTCTATTATTTGTAGCAAAATTTAATTAATTTAAAAAGAATTTTTTTTTTTATTATAAAAATAAATAAAATTTTTGTTAAATTTATAAATGGAAATATTGGTGTTTGTGTAATTATTTATTTATTTTCCTATTTAGTGCCAATTTTTGTTTTCCTGTGGACATCGTTGGGTGGAATTTTTTTCTGTGGTCGAGATTTTTTTTGTGTGGTTTTTCTGAGCATTTTTGGTGCTTATTTTTTTTTGTGAACATGGCTGGCTAGAAGGAAATAGTAGTGAACCAGCGTAGTCAGAATGTTCCTTTTCCGTGTGGCTCTTCGATCCAATTCCATTGTTATTATGTAACAATTGTTTTGGATTGAAGAGTTACCTAGTCCGACAATATGGTGATTAGTAGGATCATTGGTCGACCCACGCCCCAAAGACTTTGCTAAGCCGGCAACAAGGAGGAAATCCCAATGATCCTGGAGGCTGAGAGTACCTAAAAGAGAAGTAGTTTTTTTTGAAAATTAATTCTTGGTCTCGTTCTATTTTAGTGATTGTGGCTAGGTCACTCAGACCTGGCGCCCAACGCTCTCAGCTTCCGAACACTTCTCCTCCGGACTTATCTTCAGCTAACATAACAACAAAAATTGATTATGTTACAGATTTCACTTCAAAACTTGATATTATACTACTCAAATTATTTGGCAAACAACCGTTTTTAATTTGAGTTTTTATTAATTTATTTATTAAATCTGTTTTTGAATTAACTGTGATGTGTACTCTATTTTGTTTAAAAAATTCAAAATCCCGAGTTTCTTCGTCTTCCATAGAAATTACGAATAGTTATTTATTATTTTGTTATTAAGTATTTCACTATTTATTATTAAAGTTGGACTTTAATTATTATTGTTTTTTTTTTCTAATTATTTCTTTTTTTATTTGAACGTTTTTCTTTTATCACTGGATCTCTTCTTTTGAGATCCTACCGACTGCGCCAGTTTGGTTCATTCAAAAAACGTTTTTGTTCATAAAAAAATAATAATTATTAATAAACTTTATTAGAATAGTTGAACTTAAATATATTACAAAATTATAACTTAATATTGTACTTAACTTTAACTCATTGATGTAGACTAAAATTTTGGGTAACAATTTAATGTCTTAAATAGCTAGAACTTAATAAAATAATAATTTGTGTATTCAGCGGAATACACGGTTTTTATAATTCTTACTTTTTTTATTTGTTTAACTGTGGGTACAATTACAAACATGCTTAGAATGCTTATTAATTTGAATTTTTTTATAAGATTCATTAGAAAATTAAAGCATGAGAAAATTTATTAAAGTTAAATAATTTTAGCTTTAGATTTGATAAAAAAATAGTAATATTAGATTACAATAAATGTTAAATGATTTTAGAGTTTGTTATGGGAAAAAAGGTTTTGGTGCAAACGTAACAATATATTTCATAGTAGATACATCTGTGCTAAAATTGGTACTAAAGGATAAAAGGGGTTAAGAAACAAGTATGTAGAAAATATATGTAAAATCCAGCGTTAACCTGTTATAAAAAATATTTTAAGTGAGAGAATTGTGTATATAACGTCTTCTTTGTTTATCGTATAGGTTTTTTGTTGTCCCTATAAAAAGATATACACAAACAATAATATCATTATCATTATCGTATGTATAACATGGACCAATAATTGTTTTCAAATATTATTTCCTCTCTGTTATTCTGCTTTAATAATAAATATTGTTTTGCGCAAGCGTATATGTATTATAATTGGAAGTCCCGCCTTTGTAAACAAAATAAAGTAACAGGAGTAATAGTCTCACAATAATAATAATAATAATAATAATAATGTGTGATGATTAAAAGATGGCCTCATAAGTGTTTGTAAATATTATTTGTAAACAAACAAACAAAAATAAAAAGCGCTATAGTTTCTCATATTTCATAACACCATAATATAATATTGTTTTTATATTTTTTTAATCTACATTTTTCAAGTTCAAGGTCTGTTACTATAGTTTATTAACTTTCGATTTGTGAGGAAAAAAATAACACCGTAAATGTTTATAAAAAAAAATTTTTGTATGTTACATAATATAACCAAAAATGAATTTTTATTTATAATAAATAAAAAATTATACAAAGATTATAAAATAAACTTATTAAAGATATTAAATAAGAAAAACTCTTTATTGTATCGTTGATATTAGATAGCATGAGATTTTTGTTAGGTGTACCTCTATCTGTTAAACCACAGACATCCATGCTACTTTTAGTTTCCATTGTTCTGGGGGCCCCGTTAAATATATAACAATTAGGAGAATATTTCTTATGTTCATCTGAAATTATATCGTTTTTCTGCCAATGACATATCTGGATATTACAATAATAACACTGTACAATATCATCTGTGTTTAGATAAAAAAATCCATTGGAGGCCAATTCTTCTTCGTTTATATAAGACTTAGGCCACAATTCAAATGTTTTAAAATATTCTTCGCTAGGACTAAGTAAGGTCATTGTAGAGGGTAATTTAATATAAATTGAATTTTCTATATAGCTGAGGGTATTTATACTGTTTTAGTTATTGCTTTAAAAAATATTATTATTATTTACTATGGGTAATATAAATTCAGAAATTAAAAAACAATATTACAATAAGGAAGGAAATAACACATATGGATCAGTAGCAAAAATTCATGCAGCTTTAACAAACAAAAATGTAAGCCATAAGAAAATAAAAAATTGGCTTAAATCTCAAGATGTTTATACATTACATCATCCGGTTAAAAATAAATTTGCAAGGAATCATTATGTAATTCAAGATATTGATCAATTGTGGGAAATTGATTTATGCGATATGAAAATGTATAAAAAATACAATGATAACTACACATTTTTGTTAACGGTAATTGACGTATTTTCAAAATACGATTGGGTAGTTCCTTTAAAAAACAAAACAAGAAAATAAATTGCTAAAGCTTTTCATAAAATTCTCGAAAAAAGTGGTAGAAAACCCCTAACAGTGCAATCAGACCCAGGTAAAGAATTTAAAAATTCAAATTTTAAAAATTATTTGAAACAGAATAATATACGCCCACGTTTTCCAAATATTTTATCTACTCAAAAAGCTGCATTTGTTGAACGATTTAATCGAACAATAAAAGAGAAAATGTTTAAATAGTTTACAGAAAAATCTACAAAATGATATATTAATGTATTACCAAATCTTATCAGTTCTTATAACAATTCTTATCACAGTACAATAAAAATGAAACCGACAGATGTTAACCAAAATAATGTTAAAAAAATTTATAAAATTTACAGAGAATTACAATTACAAAAGACCCACGAATTTATGTAGATTTATTTGAAGGCGATTATGTAAGGGTTGTACGAAAAAAAGCCACCTTTGAACACGGATATACAGAAAAATGGAGCAGAGAAATATTTCAAGTGTATAAAGTAATAAATAGAGAACCATATCCATTATTTATTTTAAAAGACTTGGGGGATCGTGAAGTTGAAGGACGATTTTATTATCAAGACCTTCAGAAAGTTTATATAAAATGATAATTTTTAATCATCCTTTTACAATGATAATTGCAGGACCCTCAGGGTGCGGTAAAACTACATTTATCTGTCAATTAATAAGAAATATACATAAACTGATTAAACCCCGAATAACAAAAATTATATGGTGTAATCCTGAATTCAGTGCTGTGCCCAAAAGTATACGTAATTTAGAATATCATAACGATGTACCCGAAATTATTAGTAATGAAAAAAATTAACCAATATTAATTGTCTTAGACGATTTAATGTTAAATGCCTACAATTCAAAAATTTGTGAACTATTTACAAAGGGCTCTCACCATAGAAATTTGTCTGTTATTTTAATTACTCAAAATGTGTTTTATCAAGGTAAACATTGTCGAGACATATCTCTTAATTGTAAATATTTGGTGCCTTTTAAAAATCCTCGAGATAAATCACAAATAGTCCCTCTGGCACGACAAATATATCCTGAAATGAAAAAAATTAACCAATATTAATTGTCTTAGACGATTTAATGTTAAATGCCTACAATTCAAAAATTTGTGAACTATTTACAAAGGGCTCTCACCATAGAAATTTGTCTGTTATTTTAATTACTCAAAATGTGTTTTATCAAGGTAAACATTGTCGAGACATATCTCTTAATTGTAAATATTTGGTGCCTTTTAAAAATCCTCGAGATAAATCACAAATAGTCCCTCTGGCACGACAAATATATCCTGAAAATTCAAAAGAATTTCTAAGAGTATATAATGAAGTGACATCTGTTCCTTATGGTTATATAATTTTATATTTGACCCAGGACCAGCAATACAGAGGCGCGCCGAGCTGTTAGGCCGCCTGCGTGCAAAATAATTTCGATACAATATCACAAATATTTCCTATTGACAAAAATAAAACTATCTGAAGATCTCTTTGGCAGGAGTGAAATTAATAATAGTCGCCCATTGCGCCTTAACGGCTTTATAAACTTACGGACTGTTTACAATATACAAGTTAGATATAAATTACTTAGATATTAAACATTAATAATAATTAATCTTCACATTAATGAGACAATAACTATCATTCAGGGTTATTTTCTCATACTAGTGTTGATTAATTTAAACAAAATAAATAATCCCTTATATTTAATACATTTTTATACATTTTTTATTATTTTACAGTTAGTAATTTAATTTTACTCTATTAATAAAAAAATTTTTTAGAATATATATTATTCAATTTTTATTTTTAATATTTAACTTATAGTTCAAATTTTATATAGTTTTCAAAATACATAGTTTTCAAACTCAATTTTTAATATCTAATTTTGACTTTTTGAAGGTTTTGAAACCTTTTGGTTCTTTTTATTAATTTTTTTTTGGTAATTTTGAAGTTCTTAGAATTGGTTTAAAATCTCTAATTCATTTATAATTTTTAAAATTTTCATTTTTATTATATACATATACATTGATCATAAAATCTGTTATCAAAATTTTCTATTACTTAAGTATAACCAATTAAAATTTTATTAAATATATAGTTTTCAAACTCAATTTTTAATATCTAATTTTGACTTTTTGAAGGTTTTGAAACCTTTTGGTTCTTTTTATTAATTTTTTTTTTGGTAATTTTGAAGTTCTTAGAATTGGTTTAAAATCTCTAATTCATTTATAATTTTTATAATTTTCATTTTTATTACATACATATACATTGATCATAAAATCAGTTATCAAAAATTTCTATTACTTAAGTATAACCAATTAAAATTTAATTAAATATATAGTTTTCACATTCAATTTTTAATATTTAAGTTTTACACTTTTTGAAGTATTAGATTTATAAAAACCTTTTTTCTTCGGTTTACATGTAAATCTTGTGACTCTTAGAGCGCAAAAATTAAAATTTGTTTAAATTTTTATTAAAACATTTATTTGGATTAATGAGAATTTTAATTAAATATACGTAATTTTTTTTGTAGGTTTTGCAAATTGTTTTTATTTTAAATTTACCGCTCTTTTCAATGGCAGCCTGCGTGCAACGCACGCGTTGCACGCCCGCTTGGAGCGCCCCTGCAGCAATATATTTCGATTTAGTTCAAATATACTTAATCCTAATTATTTTGAATGTTATTGCACATTGAAACAATTAAGAGAGTTAACGGAAAAAAATGAAACGTTTGAAAATAAATCGTCATATGTTGCACGTGTTAAAAACATCTTAACCAAAATTTCGTCAAATTTTATTAAAAATAAATACTCAAAATAAATACTCGCTATAAATACTCTTAACGGTAATCATAAAGTTTCTAAACAGATTTATAGTAAATTAAATAAAAATAAAAACGTATTGCGCTGTCTATCTTGCCCTAAAAAATCTATAAAAGTAAAAAGAAAAATTATTGTCCAAAAAGGAGGTTTTTTACCAATAGGTTCTGTATTATCAGGACTGATCGGTACTTTACTATCAAATTAAAATTAAAATGAATGATTTACTATGGATGATTGTTATACCCCCAGAACTTTATAACAAACTTAAAGATAATTTTAATAATGATGCAGAGATTTCGTACCTTGACAACGGTATGAAAGAAATACTTTTAAATAAAAAATTATCCGATTATGAAAAATGATATACATATCGGGAAAAATTGATAAAATTTGCAAACAAAAGAAGACGTCAATTACAACATAGGCCTTCTAATAACACAAGCAACATCAGAAACAATATGTTGTCAAATATGAGTACACAAACAGAACCAATCGTATTACTACAATGAAATAAATATAAAAATTCCTATAAACAAAGCATACACAGTAAAAACATTTATGAAAAATTTGTTTTCTCAAGTTAAAAATATTAAAGAATATAAACAAAAATTTGTAAAAGCTTTTGAAGTATTTTTAAACGATTTTACTTCAATATCTAGATCAAGTATGCTGTTTATATACACAGATATTATAGAACCATGTTATTTGGGTGGTTTAAAAACAAGAGTCCTAAATACAACTGAAACAAAAAACTCTTTTGAATCAACAATAATTAGATATAATCATATACAAATACAATATCATAATGTAGAAAAAAATTTTTTTGATAATATATCTATAAAATTAACTGATAAATTCGGTTTTAATATAAATTTTAGCCGCAGTGTAATATCTACAAAATTATTGTTACATTTTATAAATTTTCACTAAATATTAATCGATAAACCGTCATTATATAAAATACTACATATCTCAAACAGGGGGGCATATTGAAGAAATAGGAGGCCGAGTAAATAGAAATAAAAAAGCGTGTATTAGATATTTTTAGTTAAATATGTTGGAGTGTATGAAATCGGAACTTGACATATTTAATTCACCCCCTCTTCAATCAAGTATTTTAAAATCAGAAGAAGTTGCTTATAACCCAATTGCTTCTTTAGATAATGCATCAACTATTGAATTTGTTTCATTAGGTCATGGCGATACATATAGGGATTTATCATCAACTTATTTAAAACTTAGATTTCAAATAATTTGATATCGTGAAGGTATAAATAATAATTTGATATCGTGAAGGTATATTCTAAAAAGACAGTTCAATTTGGAATGATGATAAATATACTTCAATGCCTCCTAAATTAATACCGCAACCATCAATTGTTAATAACATATTACATTCTATTATTAAACAATGCAATGTTCAACTGAATGGTAAAAATATTACGTCATTTGATAACAATTATAATTATAGAGCTTATCTTGAAGCTTTACTTAATGATGGAAGTGATGCTGCAGCTACACATCTTGAATGTGTAGCTGCAGCATCACTTCCATAATTAATGGGGCATCAGAACGTAAAAAACAATTTAATAATAGTGGTATTGTAGAATATATGGGCAAACTTCACATTGATATGTTTTAATCAACCTACACTATTAATAAATAATGTAGATGTAAGGATTTTGCTAACATTAGAAAAACCAGATTTTTATTTTTTTGCTGACGATAATGATGAAAGTCAGATGAAAATACTTGAAGCTACACTATTTATAAAACATGTAACAGTAAATCCTAGCACTTTACTTGCTCATAACACTGTTTTGGGTAAATCTAATGCAAAATACCACTATGCACGTGTAGAGCTCAAATCATTTACGATTCCGTCAAGTAGTTCAAATATAGCACTTGACAATGTTTTCATAGGTCAACTACCAAATACTATACGATTTTGTATGACTGATAATGAAGCATTTACGGGTAAACGCTCAAAACCCCTTCAATTTTAAACATTTTGATATGACTCAATTTTTGCTTTATGTCAATGGTGTCCAAATTCCAAATTCAGCAACTGAAACAAATTTTAGTGATAAAAACCATATTGATACAAGAGCATACCATACTTTATTTAATGGTACAGGTATTCATCACTCCGATAGAGGACATCAAATCACATAATCAATGTTCAGCAAAGGTTATTACATTTTAGCATTTGATCTAACACCTGATATGTCAGGTAACGATTCTTGTCAAAGTTTATTCAATTAAGGTACTGTAAGAACTGAAGCTAAATTTGCAAGAGCTCTAAATACAAATGCTACATGTATTGTTTATGGAGAATATGGAACTTTACAAATTGATAAAAATCGTAATGTATACAACCTATAAATAGCTGAAAATCATAGTGCTTTTGGGCTAATATGGATACAATACAAATTGTCAATGTATTACAATGCAATAAATATACAAAAAAATCTTTAAAGGCGTTTTTGCCTTAAATAAAATACCTAAATTTATAAAAAGACCTGCAGTAATTGTTGTGAATACAGATCCGTTTACGAAACCTGGGACTCATTGGATAGCATTTTATTGCCTTTCTATAGGTTGTATAAAATACTTTGACTCATATGGGCGTCGACCTCAAGAAAAAGAGTTTATACAATTTTTAAAGCGTAATTCAAATGGGTATATAATAAATTATCGTCAATTACAGAGTTCATGGTCAGATGTATGTGGTCATTATTGTCGTGTTTATTTGTGGTATAGATGTAATGGTAAAAGTATGCAATATTTTTTAAACAATTTTGAAAAATACAATTTTGAAAAAAATGATAAACTCATATTGAGAATGTTTAAACAAATTTTTACTCAAATTAATAAAAATGATTTTAAAAAATACAAGAGGTTAGGGCAAGTGTGCCAATCTGAAGATATATAAAGACGCTTGTCCTTTGCTTAAATGTTTTAATTAACAAAAATGAATACAACGAAGGAGACCATAAAACGGAAATCCTCAACCAAAAAAATAAAAACTGAAGTATTAAAGAAGTGTAGGAACCCCGCAACAAATAACCCAGAAAATTTATTGTTTCTAAATGAGAAGCATACGTGTAAAATAATTATCGGATTCAATACAGAAACTTTTGAAGCCGCAATAATTTTTCATCTACTTGAAGAAATTCCAATAAACATTTCTTTTAAAGAATGGGAAACATTTTACCAATTTCAAACAATTCGAAAAAGAACGCTTTATAAATGATGATCTATTTTTGGACGCTCTTTTGGACTCAACTAGTTCAGCAAAAAAGTTAGTAGATTTAACTTTAAATGATGACAAAGACACGAATAAAAAAATTTCATTGTTTAAAAATGAGCATCAACAGTTTTTAAATATAGTAGAGTGTCTGAATGTTGTTATGTGCTATAACAACAAAGCTAGCTGCAACATAAAAGAATATATGGAAAAATGTAAAATAAAATAAAAAACAAATATATGGAAAAATGTAAAATAAAAAATGTGTTTCAACTATCATTTGATGACTACTATATTCCAATGAATCTAACCCACGGCCACTGCAACTATTCTAGATTATTTTTCGAAATACTAATATTCTGTTCAAAACAGTTATTTAACAATTTAATAAATGTTAGTTTTTAATTTTTAAAATGTAAAAAAAAAAAATTAAAAATTAAATATTTTTTTTATTAATACTCGATTTTATTATATCTGAACATATACATATATATATTTATACAATTACGAACAGCACATCTATTATTTTTGGGTCTGTTGTTATGTATTTGACAAAAAGCTTTATAATTTTGTACTGAGTTCAACTTGGGTATATCAATTTCAAGCTCAATAACCTCAGCCCCCGACGCCGGTGTTAAATACTGACGCAAAAAAGTCTTTTTATGCATTCCTTTAACATAAATTTTATGATTCATAAGGTTTTTCAATATCTCACCAACTTCGTTGTAAAATATGAAACCGTCACTCCAGTGTAAACTGTTAATATTTGCATATACGTAATTGCTTTGCTGTATAATTTCATCATTTAACTCTTCTTGAGGATATGGTGGTTTAAAAAAATATAATGTTGGAATTATGGACCCCTGTTTAATTACAGCCAATTCCTTTAAAAATAAATGGCGACCATTTCCAATAACAAATTGAAGATCCATAAAAATTATAGCTTTTTGCTTTATTATTATTATTTTGTTATGGTAAATATCTGCAACCACTCTTATTGAAATAAGAAAGTCAAATAAAAGTAGAAAATTATATTTTCACATATTATATGTTTATTTATATGTTATTATTTTTACAATATTTTAACATTTATTAATATTATTTTTTTGTTAAAAATGTTATAAGTTAAAAAGTTATATTTTAGAATTAATATCCATATGGTAATGTCTCAAAATTATCGCCTACACAAACTCTTTTTGTGAACGTAAATCCAAATTTTTTACTCTCACTTATAGTGACCACTACAAATTTTTTTTTTCTTTTAATTTTTTTATTATCGGTGATTGTATATGAATCAGATGATAGGGGGTCCATTATTAGTTTTTTAACATTGTCAAAATTTAATATTTTTTGATTTGAAAAATTACTTGTTACACCTTTACACTTTGCGACTTCTCCTTTTTCATTTGTATCAGGATTGAAGTATTTGTATGAATAACATTTTGGACCCGTTGATACAAATTCATTGATGTATACTCTTGGACCTATATCGGCTAATTCATTAGTAAATTTCCCCAAAAAGTTACCTGTAAGGGGTTTATACAGTGAATCTTTATTTTCAATAAATATTATTGAATCTGTATCACAGTACAAGACGTTTTTTATAATTTTAACCAATTCTTTATACAATTGTATACGAGCATGGGCTGTTGTATATATACCTACAGTTAGAGAAACGTGTTTAAGAGGGGTTGCGCTTTCCTGATGCTTATAATCCATACTTGATCCTCTCCGGCTATATACAAATATTCAATTTCTACCCCAGGGGAGTGTACAAGTTTATTAAAATCATCAATTGAAGATATTACGCTCGTTAGGTTCATTTAATTTTTTTGAATAAGTTTACCCCAAAATGAATTGAGACATATCTTAGCTGTATTGCTACAAGAGGGATTTGATTGAATTTTCGACTTATCTAATAGGATATTCTCGATTTCATAATATTCTTCTATGAACTTATTTTGCTGTTCTAAAGATATGCAATCACTGGGAAAACCACTAGCTTCTTGTTTAAGCTTTATGAAAGTATTCATATATTCTGCAAATACAACCTGAAACTAAAAAAAGGACACACAAACCACCACCAGTTGTATTCAGCAACATAGAAAATTATTCTACGATGAATCAAGCACTGAAAACTAAAAAACTTGAATTCACAGCGAACATGTTAGGTAATAAACAAATAAAAATAAATGTAAACACAGAAACTGATTACAGAGAATTGACAAGATACGCAAACGAAGCTAAATACGAATGGCACTCATACGAAAATAAGGTAACGAGACCTATTAGAGTTATGGCAAGACATCTTCACCCATCGTGCGACCCAGAACACATTAAAAGCGAATTGATGGAACAAAAATTCAAGATAATAAGCGTAGAAAACAAAATAATAAAGAAAAAAACCGACGGAAATGAACATATAACTAGACTGCCACTATTTATGCTAACCTTCGAAAATGATGAAGATATCAAAAGAATTTTCGACATAAGATATTTAAATCACATGAAAGTTAAAATAGAAGCACTTAAGTCAAATAACACGATTCCGCAATGTAAAAGATGCCAACGTTATGGACATACGCTTAAATACTGACAAAGGGAACCTAGCTGTGTAAAATGCGCGGGTAATCATCTTACCATAGAGTGTATAAAAATGCCGCGCAGCCGAACTACTGGTAAGTAGTTTTATAATTACGGGCTTTTTTAAATTCAACTACTCTAAATGCATATTTGGAATATATGTTGCACCCTCTATCCGCAGAAATTAAAATTATAACTGTGATTTTATACTACTACTTACCAAATTTCAGATGCGACATTAAACCTATTTTTTGGAGCTTATTCACAATTGGAAAGCACATTTTGAAAACTCTTTTTGCATATTTTAGTATACGGCGCCTCTAGCGGTAGAAATTGGAAATATAGTTAACGGCATCACATTCTACTCTTAACTACCTTTCCAACGAGTAGTCACTCTTAATTTTTGGTGAACATTTACTATATTAAATTACAACTTTTTACTTGTATTTTACTGCCCTCTAGTGGCAAAAAATCAGATTATGAGGATGTCTGATTTATTTTAGTTTATATTAGGTTTCCAGCGCTTGCTTTTCCTTCATTTTTGGTAAAGATTCACCAAGTTAAATAACATTTTTAAAAAACAATATAATTATTTGTTTCGCCATCTAGCGGTAGAATTTAAAATTATAACTACTGTGGTTTTATATTACTACTTACTTCCTTTCAGTTCAGTTCAATTTTTGAGGCTTATTGACTAATGCAAATCACATTTTAAAAATTAACATTTTATATATTTTAGTTTTCAGCGCCTCTAGCGGTAGAAATTTGAAATACGGTTACTGGCATAATATTCTACTCTTAAATACCTTTCCAACGAGTGGTCAAACTTCATTTTTGGTGCACATTTACTATATAAAATTGTAATTTTTATTCGGAAAAAGATGTTTTGGAAAAATGCGAATTGCGCCACCTACCGGCCGGTTTTTAAAATTATATCAATTGCATCTGGTTCTAAATAAATCAAGCTTTCTATTGGTGGGTCAGTCATGAACTTGTGTGTACAGTAACTATGTGAAATAACTGGTTTTTATTGTTTACACCGGACGGACAGACGGACAGACAGACGGACGGACAGACGGACGGACAGACGGACAAAAGCGTTAGCATAAGGGATTTTTTTTTAAAAAAAGCCTTAAAAACGAGAGAAACACCAGCTAAATGTTCAAATTGTTCAGAAAACCACCCGGCTAACTATAGGGGATGTACCGTAGCGAAAGAGCTACAAAAGAGAAGGCAAAATCAAGTAAATAACAGAGTAAATCCGAGTAACATACAAATGAGTCAGATCATCAGTGGAGTTAGCTATGCACAGGCCGCAAGAAACAACATGTCGTCAGAAGCTCATGGTACAAACCCAGGAGAAAATCACAACCAAAATATTACGCTACAAAATATAATTGAAGCAATCAACAACTTGGCAAGGAGAATGGACAAAATTGAATCTTGTGCACGTCAATCGAACGCAATATGACAAAAAATGACATAAGAATAGCAACTTGGAACGCAAATGGAATAAAAAACAAAATAAAAGAACTAGAAATATTTCTCAACACATTAAATATAGACATATGCCTGCTGTCGGAGACGCATATGATAAACCAAACATTTATCAACACTAAAGGTTACAAAAGCTACTTCACCAACCATCCTGGAGAGCAAGCGAAAAGAGGAAGTGCCATTCTAGTGAAAGAAAACATAAAACACTACCTAGAACATAGCATCCAAACAGATCAAGTCCAACTCTCAATGATAGTAGTAGAAACGGGAACACAAAAACTCAATATTGGTGCAATTTACTGTCCCCCGAAGTTCAACATGAAAACGCAAGATTACCTAAATATACAACAAAAACTAGGTGAAAGATATTTAGTAGGAGGGGACTTGAATGCTAAACATATTAACTGGGGATCAAGGATCTCTACCACCAAAGGAAAACAATTACTAGCTGCTATTGTCCAAAATGGAGGCAACTTTCACTCAACTGGGAGACCAACATATTGGCCAACAGATAATAATAAACTTCCAGATTTACTCGACTTCTTTATATCAAAAAAAGTTTCCGCCAACTATGTGGAAAACGTAATTAATTAGAATAATTACGACTTAAACTCAGACCATTCAGCAGTTATATTGAACCTAAGTGAAAGCATCATCAAGAAAGCTGCACGACCAACATTAACGAATGCGTCAACAGACTGGAGAAGTTTTAAAGTCGAAGTAGAAAATTCTATAAACCTAAAAGTTAAGATAAGAAACGGACAAGAACTAGACGAAGAAGTAATGAAGTTTACAAAAGTAATACAAAATGCAGCTTGGAACAATACAAGAAATAAAATACTACGGACTAAAGGTATAAACTATCCAAGGGAAATTAAAGAATTTGTAGCTGAGACGAGGCGTGCTAGGAAACGCTGGCAGAACACGAGAGATCCGGTGAATAAGAACATACTTAACAACAAAACGCAACAGCTAAAAAGAGAAATACAGAAGATTAAGGAAACCAACATGTCAAATTACCTGGAAAACCTAACCGCAGATAAAGAAACAGACTTCTCTCTCTGGAAAGCTGCTAAAAAGTTCAAATCTCCGATCTCGCATGATCCGCCAAAAAAAAAAAAGCGATGGTACCTGGGCAAGAAACAACTTAGGAAAAGCTCAATTATTTCCTGAACACCTAGCCGACATATTTAAAAACGGTGACACTACACTAGAAGCTGTCGAAAATAAGGTATACAAAGCAATAAATTCAGTTACTCCTAAAGCTGTATTTGAAGCAATCACAAAAATGGCAAAAAACAAAGCTCCAGGTTACGATTTGATAACCTAGCTCAATTACCAAGAAAAGGAATAGGTATGCTAACACAATTAGTCAACGCAAGCTTTAGATTAAGAACGGTCCCGGATTCGTGGAAAGTAGCAGAGGTCATTATGATACTAAAGCCGGGTAAGCCACCAAACAATGCCAAATCTTATCGACCGATATCACTCTTACCGATTATGTCAAAACTAATGGAGAAGTTGTATCTGCAAAGCTTAAAAACAATAGTTGATGAGAAAAAACTAATACCTTCCTTCCAGTTTGGTTTTAGAGAAAGTCACTCAACTATTCAGCAAGTTCATCGTATCACAAATACAATTGAAAATGCCATAAACGACAAGCAATATAGCTCAGCAATTTTCTTAGACATAGAACTTGCCTTCGATGAGGTTTGGCACGAAGGTTTAATACATAAATTGAACAAGTTATTACCGAAACAGCATGTAGAATTTCTGGTATCATACCTTAAAAACAGATGCTTTAGAGTTAAAAAGGACGATGAATTCTCAGACCTAAAAAATATAGAAGCTGGCGTACCACAGGGAAGTATTCTAGGGCCAATTTTATACCTCCTCTTCACTTGCGATCTGCTAATCCCAGATGAAGTACTAGTAGCTACGTTTGCAGACGACACATCAATAATCACTACACCGAAATGTAGAAAATGCAGTGCAAAAAACTCAACTTGCAAACAACGTAATCCAGAACTGGACCGATAAATGGAGAATCAAGATTAATGAAGACAAATCTACGCATATAATTTTCACAACTAGGAAAATTGAACAAATTCCATCAATTCAGCTAAATGGTAATTTAGTTCCATATGCAAACACTGCTAAGTACTTAGGCATGACGCTAGACGCGAAGCTCAAGTGGAAGGAGCACATTAAGATTAAGCTAACAGAACTCAAAATTAAATACAACAAAATCTACTGGCTCATCGGTCGGACTTCAAATTTGTCAACTTATAATAAAATACTGCTCTACAATCAAATCATTAAACCGGTATGGTTGTATGGAATACGGCTATGGGGGTGTGCGAGCAAATGCCATATTGAAAAAATACGGCGGTTCCAAAACAAGGTAATCCGAAACATAGTCAACGCGCCATGGTATGTAAGAAATAGTGACTTACATAAAGATCTAAAGATAAACTATGTAGAGTATGAAATTAAAAAGGTTGCTACCACGCATCACACAAAGTTACTTAACCACGTAAATGAAGAAGCAGGATCATTGGCGGAGGTCACAGACAGAAGTAGAAGGCTCAAAAGAAAAATACCAATCGACTTATTGTAAAAACAGCATTATTTTTAGACAGTCACTGGACATTCTAAAATCTTCCTAAACCTAGACTAAGAATTAACAAAGAATTCTTAGTCCTACGGACCACTTTTAGTTCTAATCATGTGAAACATACAATCAAAAAAAAATATTCTGCAAATAAGCCTCCTGTTTTGGTGACGGGATCGTATACCGTTGTTTGATATTCCCATATTTCAAACAATTCTAAAATTTTATAATTTTGCTGTAAACTTAACTTTATTTCTATATTGGCCCAAGTGCCTACCAAACTACGTTCGTAAATAAAGTGTACACAATAATTTGTAACGTTTTCATCTTCAGCACAAGTTCGACATAATACAAATATAAGTTTATTATTTAATCTAACAGGTAAAACAGGTATAAACAAATTAGTAGGTGGTAGGATACGGCATTTTATTATACTGTCAATTTGAGTAATATCAGAGATATTTTTACATTCTTCCCTATTATATATTTTAGGATGTCCTATAGGATATTTACAATTTTTGTTTACAAAAGGGTATAAGGATGTAAAATCTAAATAGCGAATTTTATCACCGGGCTTGGTTCGACTGTAAAGCTTAAATACTTCAGTGCGACCCCCAAATATTGCATCACGGGGTACCAAAGGCTTATACAAAAGAAGGGGATCGTTATCCAATTCTTTACTTACATTATTTTTAATTTTCAAATATTCTTTAAAATTGCATTCCCATATAGTTTTAACAATATATTTTTTATTTTTCAAATACTCAAGTCTATACAAAAGACTATTATATTTATCGTTGAATGACATACCATGGGTTATTGTAAATCTGTTATAAAAACATTTCAAGCACCCATGATAAAAACAGCCCAAAAAATCATAAACCGTATTGGTTTCAGTATTATAACCATCAACTTGTATAATACGATAGGGTAAAGTTACTTCAAATTTTATTTTACCATTTACTTTTTTATTTTCTAACAAGAGCCATTTTAACCCTAAAAAAGATTGATTTTGTTTTGAACTGTAATTGTTGCAAGGTATAATTCCCATTGCATTTTCTTTAATAAATTTTTTTCTATAAACAATCATTACTGCTTGACATCCTGTAAAGTTACTGATTCACATCCTGTAAAGTTATAAAATCAGACATAAACTTTAAACAACCCTTACGAAGAATATTAACATCTACCTTACAATATTTAATAAGTTCATTACGATTATTATAAATATAATTAGAATTTTTTAAATCTTGCCACCATTTTTTAAGATTTTCCAATTCATTTTTACTTAGAGCTTGGATAGCAAACATACTAAGATCAGGAATTTCACCTATATAATTGTAGTTATTTTCAGTGTTTAAAAAATGGGGGTAATCCCCTTTAGAAATTCCTTGTAGTCCAAAAGTTTTAGGAAACTTTGATAGGGGCATTGCTAAGAAATTTAGCGAATCGATAAATGAAATATATCTATTAAAAGTAATTTTCAGAATTTTTAAACCTGCTATAATAGGTTTAATAGAATAAGCTCTTTTTAATAACTCTGATATTATAAACTGTCCATCATAGCTTTTAAAATTATGAGCTATACAACAAACTTTATTTTTTTCATTAGCATTAATGTTTAACAAAAAAGCGATAAATTTTTGTATACAATTTCTGGACAAATCATTTTCAAATATGTGAACTCTTTTTTTACAATTTTGACATTGGAAATCCTCATCATCAGTTAAATAACAATAGTGACAAACTCTGTTTACCACACATAAGTTGGGTATATGAAGATAACTATCAGCATTTATATTTTGGTCTTGAGTGCACTCAATGTCGTAAAAAATTAATGTATATTTTTTAGGTCTATTCTTAACATATTGTTTGATAAAGCACTGGTGGTCTTTATCTACCAGTTTACTACAAATGCTACACAACTTCTCATCACAAGTATGAGGTTTATAATTACGTTTAGTGAGATCATAAAATTTGAAACATTGATCACATACTTTAACGTTAGAACAAACAACACCTTTACCGTATTCAGTTTCTTTATGGTTTTCGTAGCATATTGTACCACGAAATGTTCTTAAACAATTAGTGCATGAGGTTAAAGAGGGTACATGAACGCATGGAGGATATGTTTTGCAATATTTGCAAAGCTCCTTACATATATGAATATTTGAAAATAACTCTTTACAATATTCGCATTTGTATCTTTGACCATAAAATGATTTAACATTTTTTAAAGTAACATAATGCTTTGAATTTTGAAAATAAAACAAATTTATATCCTTAAGACCCTTTTGATTTATCTGAATAACTTTTTTACTATCGGCCTTATCAGTAAATACTATGATATTGTAATTAGGTAAATATTTTTGAAATTTAAAAATATCTTCAATATTACACCCCGTATCTGAACTTATAACATTGGCTTTTTTCAGAAGTTTCTTAACTTCGCGGGTTAATAATTTGGAGTTTTTACGTTTACATTTTGATAACGACTCATTTGCATTATCTGCCAAATATTTACCAATAATAATTGATTGAGGTAAGCAATTGTTATTAGTTTTGTATCCTACATCTATTAAACTTGTTTTCCGTTTTAAAATTTGATCATCAGTCATATTATTTAGATCTAATCGACCTTTACTACTATGAACTTGAATTATTTTTGCCGAAATTTCAATTAAATCAGTTGATAGAAAAGTCTGGTTTGATTGGATAACTGCACTTAATAAATCAATAATCATTTGAGAAGTTATATTTGAAATTGTTTTAAAAGGTAAACCAATAGGTCTTGTATTTTCTATAGAAGGAATTGAAATCTGAATTCCCTTTAAATCGTCCCCTGAAAACTCCCTGTAGCGGCCTTATAAATAACAAATGTAACACAGGCCTTATGCCTTTAAATAAAGTACCAATGTAATGCAGGCCTTATGCCGTGTAATTTTATTATAATGGTAACACTAATATTTTATGTATATAGTAGCAACGATATAGAAGATATATGGATAGGGCATAAATATAAAAATTTGAAGCCACGCCGGGTATAGTTGTCTCTTTTTTTGCTAGCCGAATTGTCAAAATATAAAAATGAGAAATTAGGGGCGGATTAGGTTTTTTTTAATTCGGGCATCAATTTTTAAGGAGATAATTTTTTTCTTTTTGAAAAATACAAGTAAAGATCATCCTAAGGAATATTTTAGGTCGCGCAACGATAATTATACAAATGGAAAGTAAAATAGAGTAATTTTGTTAGCTAGTTAATATTGTTAATTTATATTGAGACTCTTAAAATTAAAAAAATAAGCCAGCCCTGTAAATCTAAAATCAGCTGTTATAATATTTTTCATATTATTAATTTGACACTTCGGCGAGCAAAAGGAAAGAGAACTACCAAAATCGTGGCTTCATAAACAATTTTTCAATATATTAAAATTTTAATGTGTTAAAAAGAGAGGGAACATTTATGCCACTTCCATATATTTCTTATTCGTAGTATAGTAGTAAGTAGATTTAAGAATGTAAATATATGTATAGAAAAGAGAGAAAAAATAAGAAGAAATCACTTCTGAATAAATCTTCATAGAAAGCAGTCGACATCTTTTTATTTCATATAGTTTTTTTTTGGAAGTGTTATAGGAAGGAACAACTGGAATTATTATCAATCATCCACAACATCCTATAATTGGTGACCCCGATAAAGGAAAAGAATCGGCATAAATATTAATCAAATATTAATATATAATTTATGCCTATATATAATTTATACCAAATTATAAAAATATTAAGGCTTAGGCACCAGTATATGCCTCAACGTTCCAATTCAAAATTGAATTTCAACTTCAACGCTATTGTATTAGCAAAGAAAAAAGTTAGAAGCATCTTAAAACCATTGAGGAAGAACATCATTCAAAAAGCAGTATAATTATTGGTAAATTTTTCAAGTTTAAAGAATGGTAATAAGTGATGTTATATTAAAAATTATATAACCTAAAATATACAGTTTTTTTACCGGTATATTAAAATTTAAATTTTTTTTAGTCTGCTGTGCGAAAGGCAAAGATAAAATAAGGTTTTCTCTTTCTTTCCAATTATTTTTTTAAAAAATAACTGCACAGCACAACTAACTGTTGAATTTTTTCTCGAAAGTTTTTGATAGAAAAACTGTTATTTTTTTTAGAGAATACAAATTTTCCCATACATTTTTTGATAAAAATATAATAATATAAAAAAGTTTCTAGTGCTGGTATTTGTATAATCCTATAATTAATATAAAAAACTGTATAAAAACTTCATATACAAGTTTTTATTAATAAAGTAAAATAATATCAATTTAAATAAATAAATAAAATTTTTTATCGTGAAAGATATTTCTGTATACAAATTAAAAAGTATACATACATTTAATTTTTTATATAAAAAAAGAACCACGTTTATAGATATACTCTAAAAGTGGTAAATTTAAAAGTGAGGTTATATTTCAAAATTATTCACATTTTGTATTTGATAAAAAATATATAATAATTCAATACATTTTTATTTAACTTTTCATAAAATTCTCAACTATATATAAATACATAATTTTTCTAAAAAATAATTACTATATATATATTTAATAACATTTCAAACTTTTTATTATAATAAGAAACCTATTAGTAGTAAGATATATGCAATCGGCAGATAAAATATAAATATATAAATACATATTCAAAATAAAAATATATTCCTAAATATAAAAATATATATATATTTACTTTTACATTTACCTTTGTTTATATATAAAATATCATTTAAATGATTCTAAAGTAAATAATATTACGAATAACTTCATACATATAACATTATTTTTTGAAAAATATATAAATTTAAAAATAACATTTTTTACTTTTAGAAGATTATTTCAATAACATATGAAGTTATAATTAAAATTGAAAGTAAAATTATTAGAATCAACAATTGTTTTGATTTTTTATATTGTTGGTCTAATTTGAAAATTGAAATAAATATTTGAAAGTCATAAATGACAAAAGAATTTATTTAAATGTAAAAATTAAAAATTTAATTAAACGTAAAATTTTGTAAAAAGATTAGAATCTATTTAAAGGTAAATATTTTTAAAAAAAGAAAATATATTTAAAGGAAACTATTATTAATATAAATTAAAATAGTTACAAAATTATTGTAAACCAAATGTAAATTAAATTTACAAAAGTAAATGTTGAATAAAATTTTAAAACAAAAAATAAATTTTAATAAAATTAATCAAAATTTTTTTTTGAATATTTGAAAAATATTAAAATATGTTTCCTGTTAATAATTATACATCAAAATTAGTAAATGAAATATTATATCGTATTAAAAATAATTAAAAATTAAATAATATTGAATAAAATTTGAATTCATTTGTACCAAAGCCAAGTTAACATGAATTTTAAATAGACTGGCTAACTGAATTAATAACTGATTAGCAATCACATTTGGATTATTTAATTAAATAAAAAGATATTTTAAAATAAAACTAATTAAAATATAATTGCTAAAAATATTAAGTGCTAATAATATAAATTGTTAAACAAATAAATAATTCAAGCACAATATAAAACTAACAGAATAATTCTGAAGTATTAGTGTTTATTACACATACTGTTAATATTATATATTTGCAATTTAAAATTTATAAAAATTTAAATAAAGAATAATAATTACTCAAAGTAATTCTAAGATTCATAGTTTTTTTTGATAAAAATAAAAATTTATTTCTATAATTAGTAACTAAGTTTCAATTTTAATAATATTACACTTAAATATAAATAAAAAATTAAAGTAACTTTTGATATTAGTATTATAACACTAATATAATAAATAATATTTTAACGTATATACGTTAAATAATAATTATAAATAACTATATTTCAAAATGCCTGACTCTGATGATGAAACCTCAGATAGTGGTAACTCAGATGAAACAGTAAAAACTAATGATAATGGTACAAGTTCAACAAATGGTAAAAACCAGAAAAATGACGCAGTAAAAAAGAATGACGACAATTTAGGTGCAGAATCAGCTGAAATAATGAAAGTATCTGTTAAAGTACCACCTTTTTGGGCAGACCAACCAGAAATTTGGTTTGCTCAAATCGAAGCACAATTTTCAACATGTGGTATTAAATTAGACAGTACAAAATTCAATTCTATCGTCGGCGCTATTGAAGCTAAAGTTTTGACTCAAGTACAAGATGCAGTTTTGAATCCACCAATTAACAATAAATATCTCAATTTAAAAAAAGCAATAATAGAACGTTATGCAGATTCAGAACAAAGAAAAATAAGAAAATTATTATCCGATGTTGACCTAGGAGATAAAAAACCATCACAATTATATAATGAGTTAAAAAGTTTAGCAGGAACGGCAGTAAACGACGAGTTTCTCAAGACTATTTGGATGCAAAGGCTTCCACCGCAAGTCCAAGCAATATTAGCAGCATTCAAAGATGATGAAATACGTAAATTAACTCCAGTAGCTGATACCATTATGGAAACAAATGCGTTTTCTAGTTCAATAGCACAAATTCAAAATAAACCAAATCTAATTTCATCAACATCAGAAGAAGATTTTAAACGATCGATAGAATACAAAATTGAAGCTTTAACTCAAAAATTTGAAAGATTCGTAAATGATAAATGCGATAATCAATTTCGAGGAAGATCTAGAAATAATATTAAAAAAGATCAAAATTATAGAAGTAATACACCGTTCAGAGGCAGATCGGAATCACGAAATTTGTCATCGGAAAAATCACCGAATATAGACAGTCAACCAACAAAAAGACACAGTGATATATGTTGGTATCATAGAAAATTTAAAGAACGTGCAACTCGTTGTCAACATCCATGTAATTATCAAATGTCAAATACAAAAAACTTGTAAGCGATTCGTCACGACGTGTGACGAAATTTTCTGCAGATATAATTAATCGATTATATATATCGGATACTGCAACAAATCAAAAATATCTTATCGACACTGGTGCTGACATTTCTGTTTTGCCACCTCGTTCAAATTTGCATTCATCAGCAAATAACATCAAATTATATGCTGCAAATGGCTCAGAAATAAAAACTTTTGGAAGTAAAACTATAAATGTTAATTTAGGACTTCGACGAAAATTCATCTGGACATTTGTAATAGCTGATGTTTCAGTACCAATAATTGTTGCAGATTTTTTAAAACGATATGGTCTTTTAGTTGATGTTAAACACAATCGTTTAATTGATGAAACTACAAAATTATCAACGATTGGCATTGTAACATCATATACAAATCAAATAAAAACTTTTGATGTCAAAAATCATTTTGCAGAACTTTTAAAGGAATACAACGATATTACAAGGTTGAACAACTCAACGAAACCAACACAATCGATGACAACACATTGTCTGGTAACATCAGGTCCACCAGTATTTGCAAGACCAAGACGACTAGCACCAGATAAATTAGCAGCTGCAAAAGCAGAGTTTGAATATCTGTTACAACAAGGTATTTGTCAACCATCAAAATCCAGCTGGGCTAGTCCATTACATCTGGTTAAAAAATCCAATGGTAACTGGAGACCTTGTGGTGATTATAGATCACTAAATAATGTGACACAACCAGACAGGTATCCAGTGCCTTACATTCAAGACTTTACAAATATATTGCATGGAAAAACAATTTTTTCAACAATAGATTTACAACGTGCATTTCATCAAATACCCGTCCAACCGGGAAGATATCCCAAAAACGGCTATCACCACACCTTTCGGGTTATTTGAATTTAAATATATGACATTTGGGTTGAGAAATGCCGCCCAAACTATGCAACGTTACATGCATGATGTTTTAAGAGGTATGGAATTTGCGTTTCCTTACATAGATGATATTTTCATCGCTTCAACATCAAAAAAAGAGCATACAGAACATTTGCGAGCCGTTTTTCAAAAACTAAGAGAATACAATCTCAAAATTAATGTGTCAAAATGTGTTTTTGGTGAAGTAGAAGTTAAGTTTTTGGGACATCTCGTAAATAAAAATGGAATTAAACCACTACCACAAAAGACAGAAGTAATTAAGAATTTCGTAAAACCATGTATGGTGAAAAATCTAAAAACATTTTTAGCCATGATTAATTTTTATCGGAAGTTTATACCTCATGCTGTGGTGAACCAAGCTCCGTTACAACAATTAATCAAGGGAAATAAAAAGAATGATACTACAACTTTAATATGGACTTAATTGAAGCATCGTATATTCCTCATCCTGTACCTGGTGCACCACTTTATTTATATGTTGATGCATCAAATAATGCAATTGGAGCAGTAGTAAACCTAGTGTGTAACAACGTTCAACAACCACTTGGATTTTATTCAAAAAAACTGAACCAAACTCAAATTAAATATAGCACCTACGACCGGGAACTTCTTGCAATATACCAAGGCGTAAAACATTTTCGTTACCTGTTAGAAGGACGTGAATTTACAATTTATACTGATCACAAACCTCTTACGTTTGCATTTGCTCAAAAAAGTGACAAAGCAGCACCAAGGCAGCGTAGGCAGCTGGATTTCATCAGTCAGTTTTCTACAACAATTTTACACGTGCCGGGTTCAAAAAATGAAGTTGCAGATTTTTTATCGCGCATTAACATCATAGACATTTCACAACCAATTGATTTTAATGAAATCGCCAAGGAACAATTGAAAGATATTGAAATTCAAAACTTTGTTAAAATAGGTAAAAGCATTAAAAATTCACTTGAACTTAAACTATTGCTCATTCCAGGAACAAACATTCAACTATATTGTGATACTTCTACACATAGAATTAGACCATTGGTTCCTGCAGCAAATAGAAAAGCAGTGTTGACTAAAATTCATAACCTATCTCATCCTGGTTCTAAGGCCACATTAAAAGCAGTACAAGAAAGATTTGTTTGGCCAGGTTTAAGAAAAGATTGTGCCAAGTTTGTAAGAGAATGTTTGCAATGTCAGAGATCGAAAATAACTCGACACAATAAGACTGAAGTTGTACCATATAAAAAAACAGATAAGCGTTTTACACATGTTAATATTGATATTGTCGGACCTCTTCCAACATCAAAAAATTATAGGTACCTGCTTACAATAGTGGACCGCTTCACCAGGTGGCCCGAGGCAATACCGATGGAAGATATCAAAGCTGAAACTGTTGCACATAACTTGATACATAACTGGATTAGTCGTTTTGGTGTACCACTGCTAATTACAACTGACTTAGGAAGGCAGTTTGAGTCAAATTTATTCTCCGAATTAAGTAAAGCTCTAGGGATTACACATGTTAGAACAACACCGTATCATCCTCAGGCAAATGGGATGGTGGAAAGATGGCATAGATCATTGAAAGCTGCGATTATGTGTCATCAGACGTCAGATTGGTACGATGTGTTGCCTCTGGTATTACTTGGTCTGAGAACTTCATGGAAAAAAGATATTCGTGCAACTCCTGCAGAACTAGTTTATGGAGAATCATTAAGACTTCCTGGACAATTTTTTACAGATTCAATTTGTCCACAAAATAGTGAAGAATTTATCAAAGACTTTCGAAGAGCTATGTTACAAATAAAACCAACTAGTATTTCACATCATGGTAGTCCAACTACATTTATTCAAAAAGATTTAAAAGATTGCACACATGTTTTTATGAGATTGGATAAAGTTCGTGTTTCGTTACAACAACCATATGAAGGACCATTTGAGGTTTTAAAAAAATTTGAAAAATATTACACTATCAATGTTAAAAATCAACCAAAAAATGTATCCATTGATAGATTAAAAGCAGCGTTCATTACAGCATCCGAAACAACGATAATTGAAAAACCTAAATTGTCGACACCAATCCAAGAAGCTGCAAATACTCGTTCTGGTAGAAGAATAAATATTCCGTCCAGATTTCGTTAGTATGGTATACTCACTAGCGGGGGAGTACTGTAGCGGCCTTATAAATAACAAATGTAACACAGGCCTTATGCCTTTAAATAAAGTACCAATGTAATGCAGGCCTTATGCCGTGTAATTTTATTATAATGGTAACACTAATATTTTATGTATATAGTAGTAAGTAGATTTAAGAATGTAAATATATGTATGGAAAAGAGAGAAAAAATAAGAAGAAATCACTTCTGAATAAATCTTCATAGAAAGCAGTCGACATCTTTTTATTTCATATAGTTTTTTTTTGGAAGTGTTATAGGAAGGAACAACTGGAATTATTATCAATCATCCACAACATCCTATATCCCCTTTAATAATATTTAAAATACTTAAAAAGCATTTATCGAGCCATTCAGTAATTGTATTAAAGTCATCAGAGTAGTCGTCTAACCTAAATATTATATCCTTACTACTAACTTTAAATTTGGTTCTGGTTGTTGTTTGGCTGTCATAATCTCGCTGAAACTGGTACCCCTTGGTTCACGAATTTATATTTCAACGCCCTCCTGAAGCTGGTTTAACAATACTGAAGCTTGGGTTATAAATTCCGTAAGTTTAACAGCCAGGTTATTTATTGTATTCTATTTTCAAAAAAAAATTAAATTGTTTGTTTTTTTTAAATTCGTATATGTCTTTAACTTACAACATCCATAGTTTATCAATGACAAAGTGTAACTTGTATACCGAAAGACTGACAATTAAAGTGTAAATTTATAAAATGTAAATTATACTGTTTTTATACTTATCTTTTTATATAAGAACACATTCAACCTTTTTTTTTTACTTTAACACCCAACCCAAAAATGTTTAATTATTAATGGTTTAAAAAAAAAATTTCAGTTTGTGTCACCGCAAAAAGAAGAAAATAAAGAATTTTTTGAATTATGTATTAAGATTTAAAACGGCCTAAATATTGCTGTAGCCTTTGTTAATTTAAAAGAAATAAATATTACTTTATTCTTAGAGGGTTGACCTCATAAAAAGGATCATAAATTAATTTGTATATTTATTATTACTTCTGATTAAATATAAAATGTTTTTTTGGTAATATCTTGTTATTTTATTTAAAAAAATCCTGTATTACCTTTTAAGTATTAACAATTCTCTTTATCTGTTTTATCCATAAAATTAAATCAGTATAAATAATCAGATTTCTTCAAAAAAAAATCAGTTGCAATAAAATATGTCTTTGGATTTATATACAGAAAATCCCCGTATTATATTGGGTGCTATATCCCAACGTTAAGCATTGATTAATTTAAAAAAAATAAAATTGCAAAATGCTTTTTTTTATAACAATAATAATTAATACCATCATATATTTTTTGGGTCTAGGATCGGCCCAAAATCAATTGAGAGACCTAAATATTAGGTTTCTCGAAAATAATCATGGACGTGTGGAAATGGTGAACAACTTCTGGACACCTGATAACAAATATAAAAAACCTACAGCTCAACAGTCATGAGAAGAAGATCAACTAATTCCTGTGACAACGCCTCGTCCGCGAAGAAACCGTTTCAGGGGTGAACATCTTCAACAACAACAACAACAACCCTCACACCACCACCTCTTTCAAAGGAGACATCTCAAGAAGACGATTCAAAGTCTTATGAGATTCGTACAAGGCTCTAAGCTAGTAAGTTATATGGTCCTACATAAGTTACATATCCGTCATCATCAAATATATATAAAATAAATTCTTTCAGTAATTTAAATTAAATTTAAAGCTTCTCTAATTTCTTTATTTCCTTTAAAATTTATATTATCATATTACATAAAAATAAATTTAATAAATTTATTATCAACCGTGAGAAATGAAAAATAATAATTTAAATAAAAATTGCAACATATGCAAAATTTGATGGGAAATAAAGAAATTATAAATTATTTGAACAAATAAGTTCCCATAAACTTATTTGCTCACCTGTAATAAATTCATTTACAACATTATCAGAGTTATCATTAATAATTAAATAATTAAGTTTAGTTAGTTCCAAATTACCAGCAGAAAAGTAAAGATCTAAAACTTTTAATTGATTAATAAATATTTTTAAAAGCATAAAATAAAAGTGTTTTAATTTTTTAAAGTTTTTTTTTTATCAAGAAGAAAAACATAAAATAAAAGTGGCGCAGTCGGTAGGATACCGACTTTGTGAAGTGAATAATCTAAAATAAAACAACGTTAAATATATTTAATTTTAATTTGAAAGTATCAAGCCATTTACAATCAACTATTGCAGTGAGGCTGCTGCAATCTTTCAAATAATTTAATTAAATAAAAAAAAATATATTCTTAATAAAATTAAATACGTGATTAATGAACGAAGAAGAAACTATTGATTATTCGTACAAAAAACTACTTAACAATAAGATCTTCATAATAAGCGTAGAAAACAAAATAATAAAGAAAAAAACCGACGGAAATGAACATATAACTAGACTGCCACTATTTATGCTAACCTTCGAAAATGATGAAGATATCAAAAGAATTTTCGACATAAGATATTTAAATCACATGACAGTTAAAATAGAAGCACTTAAGTCAAATAACACGATTCCGCAATGTAAAAGATGCCAACGTTATGGACATACGCTTAAATACTGCCAAAGGGAACCTAGCTGTGTAAAATGCGCGGGTAATCATCTTACCATAGAGTGTATAAAAATGCCGCGCAGCCGAACTACTGGTAAGTAGTTTTATAATTACGGGCTTTTTTAAATTCAACTACTCTAAATGCATATTTGGAATATATGTTGCACCCTCTATCCGCAGAAATTAAAATTATAACTGATTTTATACTACTACTTACTAAATTTCAGATGCGACATTAAACCTATTTTTTGGAGCTTATTCACAATTGGAAAGCACATTTTGAAAACTCTTTTTCCATATTTTAGTATACGGCGCCTCTAGCGGTAGAAATTGTGAATATAGTTAACGGCATCGCATTCTACTCTTAACTACCTTTCCAACGAGTAGTCACTCTTAATTTTTGGTGTACATTTACTATATTAAATTACAACTTTTTACTTGTATTTTACTGCCTTCTAGTGGCAAAAAATCAGATTATGAGGATGTCTGATTTATTTTAGTTTATATTAGGTTTCCAGCGCTTGCTTTTCCTTCATTTTTGGTAAAGATTCACCAAGTTAAATAACATTTTTAAAAAACAATATAATTATTTGTTTCGCCATCTAGCGGTAGAATTTAAAATTATAACTACTGTGGTTTTATATTACTACTTACTTCCTTTCAGTTGCAACATTAAACATAATTTTTGAGGCTTATTGACTATTGCAAATCACATTTTAAAATTAACATTTTATATATTTTAGTTTTCAGCGCCTCTAGCGGTAGAAATTTGAAATACGGTTACTGGCATAATATTCTACTCTTAAATACCTTTCCAACGAGTGGTCAAACTTCATTTTTGGTGCACATTTACTATATAAAATTGTAATTTTTATTCGGAAAAAGATGTTTTGGCAAAATGCGAATTGCGCCACCTACCGGCCGGTTTTTAAAATTATATCAATTGCATCTGGTTCTAAATAAATCAAGCTTTCTATTGGTGGGTCAGTCATGAACTTGTGTGTACAGTAACTATGTGAAATAACTGGTTTTTATTGTTTACACCGGACGGACAGACGGACAGACAGACGGACGGACAGACGGACGGACAGACGGACAAAAGCGTTAGCATAAGGGTTTTTTTAAAAAAAAAGCCCTAAAAACGAGAGAAACACCAGCTAAATGTTCAAATTGTTCAGAAAACCACCCGGCTAACTATAGGGGATGTACCGTAGCGAAAGAGCTACAAAAGAGAAGGCAAAATCAAGTAAATAACAGAGTAAATCCGAGTAACATACAAATGAGTCAGATCACCAGTGGAGTTAGCTATGCACAGGCCGCAAGAAACAACATGTTGTCAGAAGCTCATGGTACAAACCCAGGAGAAAATCACAACCAAAATATTACGCTACAAAATATAATTGAAGCAATCAACAACTTGGCAAGGAGAATGGACAGAATTGAATCTTGTGCACG
Organism: Empis stercorea; assembly: GCA_949752835.1. Taxonomy (NCBI): domain Eukaryota; kingdom Metazoa; phylum Arthropoda; class Insecta; order Diptera; family Empididae; genus Empis; species Empis stercorea. The sequence goes on from OX457089.1 coordinate 30,943,366, forward strand.
TCAATCGAACGCAATATGACAAAAAATGACATAAGCAACTTGGAATATGACAAAATGACAAAAAATGACATAGCAACTTGGAACGCAAATGGAATATAAAACAAAATAAAAGAACTAGAAATATTTCTCAACACATTAAATATAGACATATGCCTGCTGTCGGAGACGCATATGATAAACCAAACATTTATCAACACTAAAGGTTACAAAAGCTACTTCACCAACCATCCTGGAGAGCAAGCGAAAAGAGGAAGTGCCATTCTAGTGAAAGAAAACATAAAACACTACCTAGAACATAGCATCCAAACAGATCAAGTCCAACTCTCAATGATAGTAGTAGAAACGGGAACACAAAAACTCAATATTGGTGCAATTTACTGTCCCCCGAAGTTCAACATGAAAACGCAAGATTACCTAAATATACAACAAAAACTAGGTGAAAGATATTTAGTAGGAGGGGACTTGAATGCTAAACATATTAACTGGGGATCAAGGATCTCTACCACCAAAGGAAAACAATTACTAGCTGCTATTGTCCAAAATGGAGGCAACTTTCACTCAACTGGGAGACCAACATATTGGCCAACAAATAATAATAAACTTCCAGATTTACTCGACTTCTTTATATCAAAAAAAGTTTCCGCCAACTATGTGGAAAACGTAATTAATTAGAATAATTACGACTTAAACTCAGACCATTCAGCAGTTATATTGAACCTAAGTCAAAGCATCATCAAGAAAGCTGCACGACCAACATTAACGAACGCGTCAACAGACTGGAGAAGTTTTAAAGTCGAAGTAGAAAATTCTATAAACCTAAAAGTTAAGATAAGAAACGGACAAGAACTAGACGAAGAAGTAATGAAGTTTACAAAAGTAATACAAAATGCAGCTTGGAACAATACAAGAAATAAAATACTACGGACTAAAGGTATAAACTATCCAAGGGAAATTAAAGAATTTGTAGCTGAGACGAGGCGTGCTAGGAAACGCCGGCAGAACACGAGAGATCCGGTGAATAAGAACATACTTAACAACAAAACGCAACAGCTAAAAAGAGAAATACAGAAGATTAAGGAAACCAACATGTCAAATTACCTGGAAAACCTAACCGCAGATAAAGAAACAGACTTCTCTCTCTGGAAAGCTGCTAAAAAGTTCAAATCTCCGATTTGATAGCCGCTGAAATGCTAGCTCAATTACCAAGAAAAGGAATAGGTATGCTAACACAATTAGTCAACGCAAGCTTTAGATTAAGAACGGTCCCGGATTCGTGGAAAGTACCAGAGGTCATTATGATACTAAAGCCGGGTAAGCCACCAAACAATGCCAAATCTTATCGACCGATATCACTCTTACCGATTATGTCAAAACTAATGGAGAAGTTGTATCTGCAAAGCTTAAAAACAATAGTTGATGAGAAAAAACTAATATCTTCCTTCCAGTTTGGTTTTAGAGAAAGTCACTCAACTATTCAGCAAGTTCATCGTATCACAAATACAATTGAAAATGCCATAAACGACAAGCAATATAGCTCAGCAATTTTCTTAGACATAGCACTTGCCTTCGATAAGGTTTGGCACGAAGGTTTAATACATAAATTGAACAAGTTATTACCGAAACAGCATGTAGAATTTCTGGTATCATACCTTAAAAACAGATGCTTTAGAGTTAAAAAGGACGATGAATTCTCAGACCTAAAAAATATAGAAGCTGGCGTACCACAGGGAAGTATTCTAGGGCCAATTTTATACCTCCTCTTCACTTGCGATCTGCTAATCCCAGATGAAGTACTAGTAGCTACGTTTGCAGACGACACATCAATAATCACTACAGCGAGAAATGTAGAAAATGCAGTGCAAAAAAATCAACTTGCAAACAACGTAATCCAGAACTGGACCGATAAATGGAGAATCAAGATTAATGAAGACAAATCTACGCATATAATTTTCACAACTAGGAAAATTGAACAAATTCCATCAATTCAGCTAAATGGTAATTTAGTTCCATATGCAAACACTGCTAAGTACTTAGGCATGACGCTAGACGCGAAGCTCAAGTGGAAGGAGCACATTAAGATTAAGCTAACAGAACTCAAAATTAAATACAACAAAATCTACTGGCTCATCGGTCGGACTTCAAATTTGTCAACTTATAATAAAATACTGCTCTACAATCAAATCATTAAACCGGTATGGTTGTATGGAATACGGCTATGGGGGTGTGCGAGCAAATGCCATATTGAAAAAATACGGCGGTTCCAAAACAAGGTAATCCGAAACATAGTCAACGCGCCATGGTATGTAAGAAATAGTGACTTACATAAAGATCTAAAGATAAACTATGTAGAGTATGAAATTAAAAAGGTTGCTACCACGCATCACACAAAGTTACTTAACCACGTAAATGAAGAAGCAGGATCATTGGCGGAGGTCACAGACAGAAGTAGAAGGCTCAAAAGAAAAATACTAATCGACTTATTGTAAAAACAGCATTATTTTTAGACAGTCACTGGACATTCTAAAATCTTCCTAAACCTAGACTAAGAATTAACAAAGAATAACTGATGGTTGGTCCTACGGACCACTTTTAGTTCTAATCATGTGAAACATACAATCAAAAAAAAAATATTCTGCAAATAAGCCTCCTGTTTTGGTGACGGGATCGTATACCGTTGTTTGATATTCCCATATTTCAAACAATTCTAAAATTTTATAATTTTGCTGTAAACTTAACTTTATTTCTATAGCGGCCCAATTGCCTACCAAACTACGTTCGTAAATAGAGTGTACACAATAATTTGTAACGTTTTCGTCTTCAGCACAAGTTCGACATAATACAAATAGAAGTTTATTATTTAATCTAACAGGTAAAACAGGTATAAACAAATTAGTAGGTGGCAGGATACGGCATTTTATTATACTGTCAATTTGAGTAATATCAGAGATATTTTTACATTCTTCCCTATTATATATTTTAGGATGTCCTATAGGATATTTACAATTTTTGTTTACAAAAGGGTATAAGGATGTAAAATCTAAATAGCGAATTTTATCACCGGGCTTGGTTCGACTGTAAAGCTTAAATACTTCAGTGCGACCCCCAAATATTGCATCACGGGGTACCAAAGGCTTATACAAAAGAAGGGGATCGTTATCCAATTCTTTACTTACATTATTTTTAATTTTCAAATATTCTTTAAAATTGCATTCCCATATAGTTTTAACAATATATTTTTTATTTTTCAAATACTCAAGTCTATAAAAAAGACTATTATATTTATCGTTGAATGACATACCATGGGTTATTGTAAATCTGTTATAAAAACATTTCAAGCACCCATGATAAAAACAGCCCAAAAAATCATAAACCGTATTGGTTTCAGTATTATAACCATCAACTTGTATAATACGATAGGGTAAAGTTACTTCAAATTTTATTTTACCATTTACTTTTTTATTTTCTAACAAGAGCCATTTTAACCCTAAAAAAGATTGATTTTGTTTTGAACTGTAATTGTTACAAGGTATAATTCCCATTGTATTTTCTTTAATAAATTTTTTTCTATAAACAATCATTACTGCTTGAGCAATTGTGAAGCTTTCTAAGAAAGGATTCACATCCTGTAAAGTTATAAAATCAGACATAAACTTTAAACAACCCTTACATCTACCTTACAATATTTAATAAGTTCATATTAACATCTACCTTACAATATTTAATAAGTTCATTACGATTATTATAAATATAATTAGAATTTTTTAAATCTTGCCACCATTTTTTAAGATTTTCCAATTCATTTTTACTTAGAGCTTGGATAGCAAACATACTAAGATCAGGAATTTCACCTATATAATTGTAGTTATTTTCAGTGTTAAAAAAATGGGGGTAATCCCCTTTAGAAATTCCTTGTAGTCCAAAAGTTTTAGGAAACTTTGATAGGGGCATTGCTAAGAAATTTAGCGAATCGATAAATGAAATATATCTATTAAAAGTAATTTTCAGAATTTTTAAACCTGCTATAATAGGTTTAATAGAATAAGCTCTTTTTAATAACTCTGATATTATAAACTGTCCATCATAGCTTTTAAAATTATGAGCTATACAACAAACTTTATTTTTTTCATTAGCATTAATGTTTAACAAAAAAGCGATAAATTTTTGTATACATTTTCTGGACAAATCATTTTCAAATATGTGAACTCTTTTTTTACAATTTTGACATTGGAAATCCTCATCATCAGTTAAATAACAATAGTGACAAACTCTGTTTACCACACATAAGTTGGGTATATGAAGATAACTATCAGCATTTATATTTTGGTCTTGAGTGCACTCAATGTCGTAAAAAATTAATGTATATTTTTTAGGTCTATTCTTAACATATTGTTTGATAAAGCACTGGTGGTCTTTATCTACCAGTTTACTACAAATGCTACACAACTTCTCATCACAAGTATGAGGTTTATAATTACGTTTAGTGAGATCATAAAATTTGAAACATTGATCACATACTTTAACGTTAGAACAAACAACACCTTTACCGTATTCAGTTTCTTTATGGTTTTCGTAGCATATTGTACCACGAAATGTTCTTAAACAATTAGTGCATGAGGTTAAAGAGGGTACATGAACGCATGGAGGATATGTTTTGCAATATTTGCAAAGCTCCTTACATATATGAATATTTGAAAATAACTCTTTACAATATTCGCATTTGTATCTTTGACCATAAAATGATTTAACATTTTTTAAAGTAACATAATGCTTTGAATTTTGAAAATAAAACAAATTTATATCCTTAAGACCCTTTTGATTTATCTGAATAACTTTTTTACTATCGGCCTTATCAGTAAATACTATGATATTGTAATTAGGTAAATATTTTTGAAATTTAAAAATATCTTCAATATTACACCCCGTATCTGAACTTATAACATTGGCTTTTTTCAGAAGTTTCTTAACTTCGCGGGTAAATAATTTGGAGTTTTTACGTTTACATTTTGATAACGACTCATTTGCATTATCTGCCAAATATTTACCAATAATAATTAATTGAGGTAAGCAATTGTTATTAGTTTTGTATCCTACATCTATTAAACTTGTTTTCCGTTTTAAAATTTGATCATCAGTCATATTATTTAGATCTAATCGACCTTTACTACTATGAACTTGAATTATTTTTGCCGCAATTTCAATTAAATCAGTTGATAGAAAAGTCTGGTTTGATTGGATAACTGCACTTAATAAATCAATAATCATTTGAGAAGTTATATTTGAAATTGTTTTAAAAGGTAAACCAATAGGTCTTGTATTTTCTATAGAAGGAATTTAATTCTGAATTCCCTTTAAATCGTCCCCTGAAAACTCCCCTTTAATAATATTTAAAATACTTAAAAAGCATTTATCGAGCCATTCAGTAATTGTATTAAAGTCATCAGAGTAGTCGTCTAACCTAAATATTATATCCTTACTACTAACTTTAAATTTGGTTCTGGTTGTTGTTTGGTTGTCATAATCTCGCTGAAACTGGTACCCCTTGGTTCACGAATTTATGTTTCAACGCCCTCCTGAAGCTGGTTTAACAATACTGAAGCTTGGGTTATAAATTCCGTAAGTTTAACAGCCAGGTTATTTATTGTATTCTATTTTCAAAAAAAAATTAAATTGTTTTTTTTTTTAAATTCCTATATGGGTTTAACTTACAACATCCATAGTTTATCAATGACAAAGTGTAACTTGTATACCGAAAGACTGACAATTAAAGTTTAAATTTATAAAATGTAAATTATACTGTTTTTATACTTATCTTTTTATATAAGAACACATTCAACCTTTTTTTTTACTTTAACACCCAACCCAAAAATGTTTAATTATTAATGGTTTAAAAAAAAAATTTCAGTTTGTGTCACCGCAAAAAGAAGAAAATAAAGAATTTTTTGAATTATGTATTAAGATTTAAAACGGCCTAAATATTGCTGTAGCCTTTGTTAATTTAAAAGAAATAAATATTACTTTGTTCTTAGAGGGTTGACCTCATAAAAAGGATCATAAATTAATTTGTATATTTATTATTACTTCTGATTAAATATAAAATGTTTTTTTGGTAATATCTTGTTATTTTATTTAAAAAAATCCTGTATTACCTTTTAAGTATTAACAATTCTCTTCATCTGTTTTATCCATAAAATTAAATCAGTATAAATAATCAGATTTCTTCAAAAAAAATCAGTTGCAATAAAATATGTCTTTGGATTCATATACAGAAAATCCCCGTATTATATTGGGTGCTATATCCCAACGTTTATCAGTATATCAGTATACTTTTAACAAGCATTGATTAATTTAAAAAAAATAAAATTGAAAAATGCTTTTTTTTATAACAATAATAATTAATACCATCATATATTTTTTGGGTCTAGGATCGGCCCAAAATCAATTGAGAGACCTAAATATTAGGTTTCTCGAAAATAATCATGGACGTGTGGTAATGGTGAACAACTTCTGGACACCTGATAACAAATATAAAAAACCTACAGCTCAACAGTCATGAGAAGAAGATCAACTAATTCCTGTGACAACGCCTCGTCCGCGAAGAAACCGTTTCAGGGGTGAACATCTTCAACAACAACAACAACAACCCTCACACCACCACCTCTTTCAAAGGAGACATCTCAAGAAGACGATTCAAAGTCTTATGAGATTCGTACAAGGCTCTAAACTAGTAAGTTATATGGTCCTACATAAGTTACATATCCGTCATCATCAAATATATATAAAATAAATTCTTTCAGTAATTTAAATTAAATTTAAAGCTTCTCTAATTTCTTTATTTCCTTTAAAATTTATATTATCATATTACATAAAAATAAATTTAATAAATTTATTATCAACCGTGAGAAATGAAAAATAATAATTTAAATAAAAATTGCAACATATGCAAAATTTGATGGGAAATAAAGAAATTATAAATTATTTGAACAAATAAGTTCCCATAAACTTATTTGCTCACCTGTAATAAATTCATTTACAACATTGAGTTATCATTAATAATTAAATAATTAAGTTTAGTTAGTTCCAAATTACCAGCAGAAAAGTAAAGATCTAAAACTTTTAATTGATTAATAAATATTTTTGAAAGCATAAAATAAAAGTGTTTTAATTTTTTAAAGTTTTTTTTTTATCAAGAAGAAAAACATAAAATAAAAGTGGCGCAGTCGGTAGGATACCGACTTTGTGAAGTGAATAATCTAAAATAAAACAACGATAAATATATTTCATTTTAATTTGAAAGTATCAAGCCATTTACAATCAACTATTGCAGTGAGGCTGCTGCAATCTTTCAAATAATTTAATTAAATAAAAAAAAATATATTCTTAATAAAATTAAATACGTGATTAATGAACGAAGAAGAAACTATTGATTATTCGTACAAAAAACTACTTAACAATAAGATCTTCAGAATTAAAATATATAAGAAAATTCGAAAAAGATTTTATAAAAGAATTAAAAAGTAAGGTTGGCGAACTGAAATCGCCTCTGACAATACGGGTTTAAAAGAGAAAAAAACATTTCACAAAGAATCTTTTCAAAGATTTTTAATCGGTATCTAAAACACAAACTTATCAAAAATAAAAATCAATAAATAAAAGAATCAATTAAATTTTTTCTGTTCTAAAAATATAAAATTGAATAATGGCGGTTACGAATATAACGTTTAAAGACTTAATTAATGAAGCTCGAGCTGTACCAGTTTTCACGGGAAATGATACTTTCTCTTTAAAAACCTTCATCACGGAAGTAGAAACATTAGTAGCCATGGCAAATGATGAAAGTGGAAAGTCATATATCTACAGAATTCTACTTGGAAAGATTCAAGGACCAGCTGCTGTTTCTATTCGTAAAGTACGAACTAATAATTGGGCCAACATCAAATTACAATTAAAAAAATCATTTGGAGTGAACGTAAGTTATCTCAAATTGAAAGAAGAAGCAGATCGAGTTCAATCAAAAAATGTAAGTTACCTACATAGTAATTTAAGTAGATTATTGAACGATTTAAATTTAAAATATGAGTTGGATGATAATAGTCCAATAGAATTTAATCCCGAAAATAACGAAGAATCTATTCCTGAAAAATTTCTAAATAAACTAAACCGCGTAGATTAAATGTATTTGCGTACCAAAAATGTAACGTCTCTAGAGGAGGCTTATCAAACATTAGTTCAAACTGGTATAACTTTGTATGAAGACGACAGGTCTTTTAATAGGAACTCAAACCAAACTAACGCTAACAATAATAGAAAAAATTTAGCCAAAATAGAAATATAATAAGAAATCAAAATCCAAGATATAGTAATCAAAATCAAAATCAAAAATATCTCAATACAAATACAAATAGGTTCAACCATTTCAACAATTATAATTAAAGATTTCAAAATTCCAGTAATTTTAGGAATAGAAATTATTCTGGAAATTTTCGTAATGGAAACGATAGAAATGTCGAACCCACACTACCCATGGAAGTTGATAATTCCGAAATATCTCAAAATTTTCGTTGGGACAGCCAAATACCGCACTACCCATAATATCACTCACAATAGATAATAAGGTGCTGAATGTCTTGATTGATACTTGATCTTGAACAAATTGAGGTCAATAACAGAACTATTAAGTTTAATTCAGCTAGCCCATTCCAAGATATCTATCAATTAGAAACACTACAAATCAATAATATCGAATTATTTGATAAATTAAAAAAACGAAAATATGAACTCCGAAGAAACCACTTACCGAAAACAAATTTTATCAAAAAATAAAGATCTTTTCTTTAATGAGGGTGATAATTTGACAAGTGCAAAGGGAATGAAGTATCAAATCATTACAAAATCGTCACAACCTATCTATAGTAAAATATATCGGTTTCCTAAAATACATGAAGAGGAGGTGAACAAACAGATTGATGAAATGCTGAAACAAAATATTATACAACCATCTAATAGTCCATATAATAGCCCCATTTGGGTGGTTCCCAAAAAATTAGACTATTCAGGGGTTCCAAAATGGCGAATAGTAAAAGACTATCGCAAACTGAATGAAATTACGATTGAAGACAAATTTCCCATTCCTAATATAGATGCAATACTATATAAGCTTGGTAGGGCACAATATTTCTCTACCATTGACCTAGCCAAAGGATTTCATCAAATCCTGGTAGACGAAAAAGACAGGAGCAAAACAGCTTTTTCAGCACCACAAGGACATTATGAATTTGTTCGAATGCCTTTTGGGTTGAAAAACGCTCCTTCCACCTTTCAACGGGTGATGAACCACATCTTGAGGGATTTTATCGGAAAAATTTGTGTTGTCTATCTTGACGACATCTTAATTTTCTCTACTTCAATAGAGGAACACCTGGTTGCTATAAATAAAATTTTATCTAAACTAAGAGAATTCAATCTAAAAATTCAGGTAAATAAATGTAAGTTCTTCGCGAGAGAAACCGAATATCTAGGACATGTTTTAATTCCTGAGGGAATTAAACCCAATGATAAGAAAATAGATACCAGAACTAAAATTAATCTACCTAAAACACCAAAACAAATAAAAAGTTTCCTAGGTGTTACGGGATACTATCGAAAATTTATCAAGGACTACGCCAAAGTAGCTCAACCGCTCACTAATTGCTTAAAAAAGAATAATAAAGTTAACCTCAATAATCCACTGTATAAAGAATCTTTTGAAAAACTAAAAAAATTAATCACCAGTTACCCCATTTTACATTACCCCGACTATAAGAAAAAATTTGTACTTACTACAGACGCTTCTAATTTCGCTATAGGAGCAGTCCTCGCTCAGGAAGGACACCCTATTAATTACGCAAGTAGGACGCTTAATAGTCATGAAATCAATTATTCCACGATTGAGAAGGAACTTCTCGCTATAGTTTGGGCAACAAAATATTTCAGGCCATATTTATATTGTACAAAATTCTTAATTAAAACAGACCATAGACCGTTAGTTTGGCTCAATTCATTAAAGGAGCCAAATTCTAAATTGCAGCGATGGAGAATAAAGTTAAATGAATATGATTTTGACATAGAATATGTGAAGGGAAAGGAAAATAAAGTAGCCGATTTTCTAAGTAGAATTAATCTCGAAACTAATGAAATAAACAATTTAGAATCTGTAGAAAAAATTGAAAATAGGAACGTTTATCATTTTGAAAATGATTCGTCTACGGTATCAACAATTCATAGTGGAATTGAAGATCAAGCTGACCATATCTATATATCTAATTCTATAGTAAATAAATATTTTTCACAGTTATTCTTGGTTAAAAATAAAAGAGACGAAATTATTATAAATTACCAAAAATTTAGAAGAATTTTTATATCTGAAAATGATTTAGGCAATGACCAATATTTGAATGATATTCTAAGAAGATACATAAAAAATGGTAAAACGGGTATTTATTCTGAACTAGACGATAATAAATTCAATATACTACAAACAAAACTTGTCCAACTTTTCTCTAATAACAAAAAAATTCAATTTTTAAAGTGTACAAAAAAGGCTCAGGACCTTGAAAATGAGGATGAAGTTGTCAAACTTATCGAAAAAATCCACATTGAAACGAATCATAGAGGTATAATTGAAAACTACAACGAAATAAAAGATATTTTCTTTTTCCCAAAATTAAAAGAACTTTTGCACAAATATATAAACAATTGTAATATCTGCAATGAAGCAAAATATGATAGAAACCCTATTAAATACAAATATGAAATTTCGGAAAACCCGAGCGAGCCAAATGCAATCGGTCATGGTGACACGTTTTACTGTTATAAAGAAGTTTTTCTCACCCTCATAGACAAATTCACAAAACATCTAATGATTCAACGCGTAAATGACAGGAATGCGATTACAATAATACAAGCTCTTAGAAATAAATTCTCGATTTTAGGTAAACCCTAAAAAAATTATTTTCGATAATAAATTCGACAACCTCAACATCAAAGACTATCTAAGAAAGAAAAATATTGAAGTTCACTTTACTTCACCGCGGAGTCATACTGGTAACCCTACGGTAGAAAGAGTTCACGGAACAATAAATGAACACCTTCGAATACTAGACGCTGAAAAATCTAAATTAAACTCTGTAGAAAGGATTTTGTTTTCGACTGAGAAATATAATAATACAATTCATTCCGCGACAAAAATTAAGCCATTCGATTTCATTCACAATCGTGTACCAGATATTACGGAAATCCGCGACAGGTTAAAAATAAATAAATTAAATAACATAGAAAAATTAAATAAAAATCGTAAAAACTTGAAAAGGATATATTAATAGAAAACCCTGAAGGCGCACGACATAAACATAAAAAGAAATACACTAAGATAAAAACTAAACTCATTAACAATAAACTTTTAGACAATAGAAATAAAAATATACAACCAACAAGAATTAAAAGAAAATTTAAATTTTTAGGAAACAAAAACGGGACAGGAATGGACAACACAAAACCTAATAGCACTTCCGCGACAGAAACTGCGTCAGAATCCTAACATCATCAAACTCACCTGGATCTTACTGTTAGCTATTCTTAATTCAACTTCGGGATCAATACTAATAGAAAAAGCAGACAATCTGGGGGTATCAAATAATCAAACAAGATATAATATTATTAATAGATAATTATTAAAAAATCATTCATATAATAAACCCTAGTGAATTAGAAATGACGTTAAACGAAATAGAGAATAATGTATTGATTACTTTTCCCCAAAAGCCAGATATTTCTTTGGTACGACAACTTCAAGCTCAAATAAATAAAACTCGTCATAATATTAAAACATTAATTCCACATAGACACAAAAGAGGATTAATAAACGGTGGTGGCAAACTTATAAAATATCTATTCGGAAATTTAGACGATGACGACAAAAACGAATTAGAAACACACCTTAAAAATATTGACCTTAATAGTGAACAATTAATTCAAACCACAAATAAACAGATAAAGATTAACAATCAACTTCAAGAAAATCTAGCAATTTTACAAAAACGCATGAAAGAAAATCAAGAACTTACCAACTTCGTTTTGAAAGAATCTTCAGATTCGATAATCCGAGCATTTAAAAATATCCAATTTTTATCTATTCTTACTAATATTAATCTCTTAAACTCTGAAATCGACTGAATTCAACAGAACATTTTGTTCGCTAAACATGGAGTGATGTCCCATTCAATCTTATCAATTGATGAATACGAAATAGATGTATTTAAATATAAAGATATAAAAAGTTCTCTTTTAAGCTTAGATTCTCAAATAATATTCATTATAATGATCCCAACTTTTTCTAAAGATATTGCCGAATCTTATAAAGTTATACCAATACCAAATAACAATTTCGAGGAAATTAACATTGAACCTACTAGTGTTTTAAAATTCAAAAATAAAATTTATTTAAATAATAAAATAACTCAAATTCAAAAATTAAAAGAGATCAATGGATGTGTAAAAAACTTAATGTCTAATAATTATCAATATTGTACGAAAAGAAAAATTGCAAATTATGAAATAACAGAAATTTCAACGAATATGATATTAGTTAAAAATGCTAAGAATGTAAGTCTAACAAATAATTGTAATAATTTTGAATATAAATTAACAAAAAATAATTTTGTAACATTTAGTAATTGTACCATAAAATTGAATGATTTTGTATTTAAAAGTGTAGAAAAAACTATTATTAATCACATAATGATGCCCAACTATTTGGAGCTTAAAGATTTAAATTCAACCTTAATTGTAAATGATATTCATATTAAACAAGTTGAAAACATTGAAAAAATTGAGAAATTTGACGAAAGTTCAAAATCATTCAATAATAACCTATTCAACTATTTCTATAGTAATAATATTAATTTTGATTTATATAATTATTGTTAAATACTTTCATAAAAATGTGTAAAATAAGACAAGAAAACTGTAAAAGTAAAAGTAAAGACCATGTTATTGAACAGGTCATTCAGGAGAATGTCCACTTTAATGATGGGGGAGTTACATATCCGTCATCATCAAATATATATAAAATAAATTCTTTCAGTAATTTAAATTAAATTTAAAGCTTCTCTAATTTCTTTATTTCCTTTAAAATTTATATTATCATATTACATAAAAATAAATTTAATAAATTTATTATCAACCGTGAGAAATGAAAAATAATAATTTAAATAAAAATTGCAACATATGCAAAATTTGATGGGAAATAAAGAAATTATAAATTATTTGAACAAATAAGTTCCCATAAACTTATTTGCTCACCTGTAATAAATTCATTTACAACATTATCAGAGTTATCATTAATAATTAAATAATTAAGTTTAGTTAGTTCCAAATTACCAGCAGAACAGTAAAGATCGAAAACTTTTAATTGATTAATAAATATTTTTGAAAGCATAAAATAAAAGTGTTTTAATTTTAATTTTTTAAAGTTTTTTTTTTATCAAGAAGAAAAACATAAAATAAAAGTTATATAGAGGATGGTTATATACATTATACTTTATTATTTTTACAGAAACACTTGTAACTGCAGGGATGGTTCGGGTCACATGGAGCAGGCTGAGATGCTGAACAATAACAACCGGCATCAGCAAAGAAGACATCATAAATAAATTTTTAAAACATAATTATTATTTTTGTAAAATATCCAAAAAATAAATTAATACATATGTATAAACAAAAAAAAATATTTAGTGATTTTTATTTAATATTTTTACAGTTTTGGTTTTGAACATTATTATGTTCTTTTTTTTTGGGGTTGTTGTTTCAGTATTTGTTGTTTCACTATTACTTTATTATTTTTACAGGAACACTTGTAATTGTTGTTCTTTCACTATTACTTTATTATTTTTACAGGAACACTTGTAATTGTAGGGATGATCAAGAAAGACATCAAAAATAAATTTTTAAACATAACTTTTTTTTTGTAAAAAAGAAAAAATTAAAATTGTAATAATTTTTTTTAAATAAATAAATATGTATAAACAAAAAAAAATATTTAGTGATTTTTATTTAATATTTTTACAGTTTTGGTTTTGAACATTATTATGTTCTTTTCTTTCACTACTACTTCTTACTTCTAAAAATGTGGGTTAAAAGATAGAGGCTCCGCCTAAAAAACTCATGCTATCTAATATCAACGATACAAAAGAATTTTCCTTATTTAATATCTTTATTAAGTTTATTTTGTACTATATACAAAGATAAATAAAAATTCATTTTTTGTTATATTATGTAACATACAAAAGTTTTTTTTTGATAAACATTTACTGTGTTATTTTTTTCCTCACAAATCGTAAGCTAATAAACTATAGTAACAGACCTTGAACTTGAAAAAAATATAGATTAAAATTTAAATATAAAAACAATATTATATTATGGTGTTATGACATATGAGAAACTATAGCGCTTGTTATTTTTGTTTGTTTGTTTATAAATAATATTTACAAACACTTATACGACCATATTTTAATCATCACACATTATTATTATTATTACTGAGAGACTATTACTCCTGTTACTTTATTTTGTTTACAAAGGCGGGACTTCCAATTATAATTCATATACGCTTGCGCAGAACAATATTTATTATTAAAGCAGCATAACAGAGAGGAAATAATATTTGAAAACAATTATTCGTCCATGTTATACATATGATAATGATAATGATATTATTGTTTGTGTATATCTTTTTATAGGGACAACAAAAAACCTATACGATAAACAAAGAAGACGTTATATACACAATTCTCTCACTTAAAATATTTTTTATAACAGGTTAACGCTGGATTTTACATATTTTCTACATACTTGTTTCTTAACCCCTTTTATCCTTTAGTACCAATTTTAGCACAGATATATGTACTATGAAATATATATATAATATATATATATATATACATATTGGACTCAAAAAAAGTATATTGCGGAAATCCCAGATTTATTTATTTATCAGGCTAACGGAATCATGTTTTTTTTGTTTTTGAATAATTTTCAATTGCGTAATTTTTTCTTGGAATCTAATGGGTTAAACAGATGCGAATTTACAGTGGTTTTCTATACATATGAGCTATTGATATTTACTCTACCACGGACTACAGTTTTTTTATAGGTTTAATCTTCTACAGGTCCAGGTAAACCCCTAAAATTAAATTATAACCAATAAGAACACTGTTCAATTCCGAACTTTATGTTTAATTGAAATTTACAATATTTAATAAGAATTAACAAATAATTTCATACCTAAAATTAAGTTGTTAAATTTAAACGTTCTCATAGTTCTCAAATAATATTTTATCGAAATTGAATTAAATTCTAATTTAAATATATAATTTGATAAGTTAATCCAAGGTTAGCGATATGTTAATGCACAAATTAAAAAGCTGCCAATTTGGAAGAGTGCTTCATATACCCTTTTGATCTACCTAGAATTTAGTGAAAACGAAGAATTAAATAAAAATTATGATTTTTACAAAACTCCAAATGCTGTACAATTTAAAATTACAATCAAGTTTTTATAAATAAGTACTCGAATTTGTAATAGTATATTTGTACTAAATACTCGAAATGTAATATACATATGTTTTTATCCTATAAATTTCGAAATTTTTGCCCCTGTAAAATGAAGAGGGTTGAAGGTACGTGTCTGAATTTTGTATACAAGGTGTAGGTGTGTATTTTTAAGAAAATGGTTTCTCATTTTTTCAATCCAGTCCCCCGCCGAGGTGTTGCAGCCTGTTTAATAGATATAGCCCCTCATCCATATGAAAAGGGAAACGGGTGAAAATTTTGAATGATTTCGAAAGACACCAACCTATTATACCTAACTTACAAGATATAGGACCCTATCTGAAATGCGGCTTATTTTATAGTAATTTTAAGTTCCAAATATTCAATTTTAATAAACTATATAATAAATTTTGAAATGTAACATTTCTAAGTGATGTAGCTTAGAGGAGGTTGCAGGTAGGGAAATAAATTTTTGGCACAAGTTGTAAGATAGTATTTTTAAAAAAATAATTTCTCATTTTTTCAATCCAGTCCCCCGCTCAGATGTTGCAGCCTCTTTCATAAAATTACCCCCTCACCCATAATAAAAGAGAAAGGGGTAAAATTTTTGAATGGTTTCGAAAGATACCAATCTATTATACCAAACCTACAAGATATAACACCCAATCTGAAATGCGGCTTATTTTATAGTCATTTTAAGTTCCAAAAATTCAATTTCATAAAGTATATAATAAATTTTGAAATGTAACATTTCTAAGTGATATAGCTTAGAGGGGGTTGCAGGTAGGGAAATAAATTTTTGGTACAAGTTGTAAGATAGTATTTTTAAGAAAATAATTTCTCATTTTTTCAATCCAGTCCCCCGCTGAGGTGCTGCAGCCTCTTTCATAAAATTACCCCCTCACCCATAATAAAAGGGAAAGGGGTAATTTTTTTCAATGGTTTCGAAAGATACCAATCTATTATACCAAACCTACAAGATATAAGAACCTATCTGAAATGCGGCTTATTTTATAGTCATTTTAAATACCAAAAATTCAATTTTAGTAGTCCCATAAAAATTCTTTCACCTGTAAAATCCAGGGGGGTAAAGGTACGAAGCTGATTTTTATGCACAATATGTAGCATAGTATATTTAAGAACATAGTTTCTCATTTTTTCAATTAATTTCCCCCCTCAAGGTATGTAGCTTATTTCATACATAAGCCCCCTCACCCACTTGAAGAAGGTGGGGGGTAAATTTTTTATATGAAATCGAAATGCACTTACCTGCTGCATCTATGTTAGAAGTAACAATGTTTTATATAAACTCAAACCGGTTTTATAGGCATTTCAAAGTTCAAAATTTTTGTTTTAATATTACTATAAAATAGGGGGGCGAGGACCTAGGGCTCCAAATTTGTACAATCTTCTTTATATGGCGTCTATACATATATCTGTGAAACAATGTAAAGATCCGACTATATTTAGGGGTATTTTTTTGAAGTGCACAAAACTGTGCATTTTCAACGCTCCGCTAGGGGGGGTTGCAGGGAAACGATTCAAAAAAGGATACCATACACATAAATTTCCATCCTTACTTTATATATGTTGCAATTTTTGTACAAATCGCACGAGTGCTTATACTATTTCTAAGGGTTTAAAAAAGTGTATTTTTACTTTGCGTACGGCGTACGGCGTACGGCGTACGGCGTACGGCGGACACGGATTTTTTTTTTGCTGATTCTGATTCCCTGACATCTAAAACGGCCAGAAAAATCAAAATCTCGAAAAAAAATTTTTCGAAATTTAGACCGCGCCACAAAGCTTCATATATTTTCAATATATGAAGCAAAAGAAATGCGAGAACTATGAGAAATAAGTAATTATCATAAATACATAACTTTTATTAAATGTGTTAAAATATCATAGTCTTATGCAAATGCATTTATTATATATATGAATGTATTTTTTGTTGTTCATAATCAACTGTGTGAAAAAATTATGTGGGCGAGAAAAATAAGTTCTTAAAAAAGTTCCACATTATTTGGTCGACATAGCACATTCCTTAAATGAATTATTTTGACTTGAAGTATTAGAAAAATTATGAAGGATAAAACAAATGTTAATTTGGAATAAATAGGATAAAACAAATGTTAATTTGGAATAAAAATTATTAGTAAACGTGAATTAAAATCGTTCGTATTACTTTATATATGTTGCAATTTTTGTACAAATCGCACGAGTGCTTATACTATTTCTAAGGGTTTAAAAAAGTGTATTTTTACTTTGCGTACGGCGTACGGCGGACACGGATTTTTTTTTTGCTGATTCTGATTCCCTGACATCTAAAACGGCCAGAAAAATCAAAATCTCGAAAAAAAAATTTTCGAAATTTAGACCGCGCCACAAAGCTTCATATATTTTCAATATATGAAGCAAAAGAAATGCGAGAACTATGAGAAATAAGTAATTATCATAAATACATAACTTTTATTAAATGTGTTAAAATATCATAGTCTTATGCAAATGCATTTATTATATATATGAATGTATTTTTTGTTGTTCATAATCAACTGTGTGAAAAAATTATGTGGGCGAGAAAAATAAGTTCTTAAAAAAGTTCCACATTATTTGGTCGACATAGCACATTCCTTAAATGAATTATTTTGACTTGAAGTATTAGAAAAATTATGAAGGATAAAACAAATGTTAATTTGGAATAAATAGGATATAACAAATGTTAATTTGGAATAAAAATTATTAGTAAACGTGAATTAAAATCGTTCGTATCGTTTGTCCATCGGTAAAAATTCTAATATTTAAAGTCGATATAATCTTCAATATAAAAGACTTGTATTTATGATAAAAAATTTATATATATCGAATGTTAATATTTGGTGAAATGTAATTATCGTGGAAATAATAAATTGTTCAGAATTTAAATCATTATAATTTAAATTCTTATAAAATACTTGTATCGTGAATAAATTAAGTATCGGTATTTAAAGATAGTAACACTTCTTTGCACAATCAAATTGTATACAGATTATTGTAATCAAATTGTCTATAATTAAATATGAAATAATATGGTTAATATTATAAAGACGATAGTTATGTGAATGAAATGATTAAAGTTGAACTTTGTGTTTTATTATTGATTAACATTTTGGCGACCGTGACAGGACACCAGTTATATTTCATATAACGGCATTAAACGAAATTAAATATATAAATACATATATATATTCATAGAATTGGTGTCTTTAATAATAAAATATAAATCAAATTTCATCCCAAATAAATAATCTATTATAAAATTGGTGTAATTTATTTTGAATTAAAATATCGGAACTTTCACAAACGTTGGTTTTTAAATATATTAACTAGCAATTATTATTCGTGCTATGAAAATTACAGTGTGTCTGAATAGAGAAATATATTGTGCCTAGTTTAATTGATACGTGATTAGAATTGGTTATAAATTAAAGTAAATCCATTTTGACTTCTTTGAAATTAAATAATATCTTAACTATTAAATAACGTTTAAATTTTGCTAAAAATAAATTTACATCAAACTTTTTGAACATTTTTTCTTCAAATTTGTATTAATTATTCGTAAAATAATTAATATAAACTAGAAACTAGAAGTGAACTTTACCTTTGTGTATCTAGTTAAATTATCAGAAATTAAAACGGTTTTAAATTAAATTTAATTTCATTGTGTGATAAAGTGATATAATCAATACAAAAAATGTCGCTTTCAGCAGAACTAATTGAGGATCAATTAAAAATTGGTCAAAAAATTCAAGAGGAATATAGAAACTTCAAGAAGGATGGATCACAGAAACATACTGTAAAGAAAGTTTAGTACGAATAATAAAATTAATTTCTCTTTTAGAAGCCAACCACGAAAATATTATTGAGAATTTAAAAGAATCTGGTGAAGAAAGTGATTATATAAAGGATTTTTATTTTGAAAATGTGATGAAAATTGCAAAGGCATATAAAACTGGGTTAGAAGATTTATTGAAACAACACGAATTAAATGAATCTAAATATAGGCAAGCTGAGCTAACACGTGCTGCCGAATTAAAGGATGTACAAGCTAGAGTATCAACAGCCACTGCAGAAATGGCAAGATTAGCTGCAGAAATCGAGTCCGAAGGAGTTGAACGCGAGGTGGCTACTGCAGAACTTAGCGCTGACTGTCAAATTTCCACCATAAAGGGACAATTAGCTGCAATTTCGTCAGTGAATCGGTTACTTCTGGCAATTCAACGGGATCCCAATACATGTCGTTCACGAGCATACTGGGAACACCACTTATACACAATCGAACGCTATTGGAAGGATCTTCTAGCAACACACAATCGCATATTAGGATTTCCAAATTACTATGATTATGATATTGAAATATTTCAAGAATTAGAGGATTTGTATCAATCAGTAGCAATTTCAATCAAAGAATATTTAGCAGTGAATTCATCTGACAGATTAGAATCAGCGCTTCAATTACCAAAAATAACATTGCCAGTTTTTGACGGTAGTTATCTGCAATGGAAGCCATTCCAGGATCTATTCACTCAACTTATACATAACCAAGTAATGGCACCTGCGCAAAAATTCTTCTATTTGAGAGCAAATTTGAAGGGTGAACCGTACAATCTTGTAAAGCATTTATTAGCTACCGACGCTAATTATATGACAGCCTGGAACACCTTGGTTGAGCGATATGAGAATCCTCGTTTACTAATAACAGCTCAATTAAATCAATTAATATCTCAAATAACACTACAAACAGAATCAGCAGCTGGAATTAAACGCCTGCATGACATCAGCAAGGAATGCCTTCAAGGAATCAATAATTTGGGCATTGAAACTTCGAGTTGGGGGCCAATTATTTTACACATTTTAGTACAAAAATTGGATAAGGATACCAGAAGATGGTACGAACAATCTTTGGCTCTTCCACGAAAACTACAATCATTGGAAGAATTTTTCAAGTTTTTGGAATGCAGGTTCCAAACATTGGAATCTGCTGGCATGAAAGACGAAAGAAAAAAAATGCAGTGCTAACTTCATTTAATTCCAGCTCATACAAATGTTCGGTCTGTAAATCATCAGATCACAAGATATATAAATGCCCAGAATTTCTAAAATTAAATGCCGAAGATAGAGCAAAGACCTGCAGACAGTATCAATTATGCAATAATTGTTTAAAATATGGGCATCAGTCAAAAACATGTTCATCTAGAGGATGCCTCAAATGCAATGTAAAACACAACACGCTCCTACACCCAACAAAGGCTAGTTATCAATCAAATGCACGAGAATCAACCGCAAATTCAACAAGTGTACAAAGTAACAAGAAATCCACAGTAATGAGAGCATTTGGTTGTGAAACAAATACAAATACTCAGATTTTATTAGCAACAGCAGTCATAAATATCAATACATCGTCAGGAAATTTACTACCATGTAGAGCTCTACTAGATACTGGCTCTCAATTACATTTTATTGCAACTCGACTGGCTCAAGAACTAGGAGTTCAACGTCGAAGAGTCAATACGCCAATCAATGGTATAGGCACAGCGTTAACAATGGCAAAATATATAACTAACATCACAATATCTTCAAGAATAACTTCCTATAAAACAGAATGTGAGGCACTAGTATTGAATAAAATCAGCGACTATCAACCTGGCGAATCTATTAATATATCTGGTTGGAATTTGCCTAACGGTATAAAACTAGCTGATCCTCATTTCTACAAATCACAACGAATTGATCTATTACTTGGTGCAGATCTGTCTTTTGAAATATTGGAAAAGGAACGCACAAAACTAACAAAAGGTTTCCCAATATTGCAAAATACAAAATTTGGTTGGATCGTAGCTGGAAAGTTTGAACAACGTCACGCCAACATCAAACATACTTGCCACGTTGTTTCAAGATCCCAACCGTCAATTGTCCAGCTAGAAAATCAGGTAAGAAGATTCTGGGAGGCTGAACATTTCGATACTCGACCCAAGCAAATGAGTAAGGAAGAGTTTATGTGTGAGCAGCATTTCTCTGAAAATGTATCAAGAACCGAGAATGGAAGATTTGTAGTACGTTTACCATTTAAAGAGAAGCCTGAAACGTTGGGTTCGTCTAAGGAAATGGCATTTAAACGATTCAAAAACCTTGAGGCAAAATTGGCAAAAAATAAAATTTATAAAAAAGATTACACAGAATTTATTACCGAATACGATCAACTGGATCATATGGAACGACTTGACAATTTAAATAATTTACGTAACAGCTATTACCTGCCACATCATGGTGTTTGCAAACCTGATAGTACAACAACTAAACTCAGAGTCGTCTTTGACGCGTCTGCAAAGACGACTTCTGGAGTATCATTAAATCAAATATTAATGGTCGGTCCAACAGTCCAGTCAGATCTATTTTCAATAGTTCTTCGATTTAGGATTCACCAGTTTGTATTTACTGCCGATATAAGCAAAATGTACCGCCAAATATTGGTGGCTGAAGAAGATAGAAGGTTTCAGCTAATCTTATGGAGAGCAAAACAAGGGGCTCCAATACATACGTATCAACTTAAGACAGTTACCTACGGCACATCTGCTGCACCGTTCTTAGCAACACGATGCCTCGTAGAATTAGCAAGAATAAATAATTCAACCTATCCAGAAGCTGCTGAAATTTTAGCCCGTGATATGTATGTAGATGATTGTTTATCCGGCGCTGACACGGAGAGTGAAGCTAGAACCCGCCTACAACAATTAATAAAATTATTGAAATCAGATAATTTTGAACTTCGCAAATTCTGTACTAACAAATTAGAAATTCTCAGAGACATACCAGAAGAGCATCGCGAAAAGGTTTTTACCTTTGAAAAAAAGGATGCTATTAAAACATTAGGACTTATTTGGTTGCCTCGCGAAGATGCATTTCAATTTAATTTTGTACCAGTAGAAAGAAAGCAAATAACAAAAAGAACCATCCTATCAGATATTGCAAGAATATTTGATCCTCTCGGTCTCATTGGACCAACAGTCGTATTGGGCAAACTATTCCTACAAGAGCTGTGGAAAAGAAAACTGGACTGGGACGTTCCAGTACCTACAGAAATGCAAACACAATGGAAAAGACTCATGAACCAATTCAACGATTTAAAAATATGCTCTATCAAAAGGTGCATACTTCTCCCTTCACCAACATCAATCGAGCTGCATGCATTTTCTGACAGCAGTGAAAGAGCCTATGGAACGTGCTGTTATTTACGATCAACAAACGCATTTGGCCAAGTGAATGTTAGTCTCATTTGTTCAAAATCACGCATTACTCCGTTGAATTTTACCACCATTGCAAAACTCGAATTGTGTGGAGCGTTACTTATGGCCGAACTTGTAGAACGCCTTCTTCAAATATTAACTATAAAAATAAAGTCTGTGATCTACTACACCGATTCAACCACTGTTCTTGCATGGCTGAACTCACCATCGTATACATGGAACACATATGTGGCTAACCGAGTAGCACGTATACAAGAACTAACAAGAATACAACATTGGCGCCACATTGCAGGTGCAAACAATCCTGCAGATCTACTTTCAAGAGGCTCATTTATAAGCAATCTTGCTCATTCATCCGCTTGGTTTGAGGGGCCGGAATTTTTAAGAGAATCAGTGACATTTATCTCTGATAAGTATGAAATTCCGATCGAAATTCCAGAGCGGAGGGCGCAGAAATCAGTGCTTACAGCATCTGCACGGATTCCAAGTCTAAGTTTTATTGACACAATAAATCACAAAAATTCCTTTAAATACAGTCAAAAACTAATATCTTATATTTTTAGGTTCTACAACAACTGCAGATCACCAAAGGAATTGCGTTCTACTGGTAATTTGGCAGTTTCAGAATTGGAAGCTGGCACATTGGGGTTGGTCAAGAGTGCTCAACAGAGTGCCTTCGCTCAACAGTTGAAAGGTTTGTCGTCTCACGAAGAAGTCGACAAGAGGGATCCATATGCATCATTAAGTATATTTTTGGATAAATCAAATGGTGTCATTAGGGTAGGGGGACGATTATGTAATTGCATGCTTCCGATGAATTCCAAGCACCAGATATTGTTGCCAAAGGGTCATACGCTGTCAAAACTAATATTAATTCACATGCATGTCAAACATATGCATGCAGCACCAAATGCATTAGTAGCTATTTCCCGTCAGAAATACTGGATTGTAGATGTCAAACGAATGGCCACAAATGTTGCACATAATTGTGTGAGGGCGAGAAAAATAAGTTCTTAAAAAAGTTCCACATTATTTGGTCGACATAGCACATTCCTTAAATGAATTATTTTGACTTGAAGTATTAGAATGGGATAGGATAAAACAAATTTTAATTTGGAATAAAAATTATTAGTAAACGTGAATTAAAATCGTTCGTATCGTTTGTCCATCGGTAAAAATTCTAATATTTAAAGTCGATATAATCTTCAATATAAAAGACTTGTATTTATGATAAAAAATTTATATATATCGAATGTTAATATTTGGTGAAATGTAATTATCGTGGAAATAATAAATTGTTCAGAATTTAAATCATTATAATTTAAATTTTTATAAAATACTTGTATCGTGAATAAATTAAGTATCGGTATTTAAAGATAGTAACACTTCTTTGCACAATCAAATTGTATACAGATTATTGTAATCAAATTGTCTATAATTAAATATGAAATAATATGGTTAATATTATAAAGACGATAGTTATGTGTTAATATTATTATTAAAGATGAAAAGTTGAAATGATTAAAGTTGAACTTTGTATTTTATTATTGATTAACAAACACCTTAAAATATAACTATCTCTCTATAGCCCTCTCTCTCTAACACCCTACACGCATTCAAATTTAGTACTACTAGGGCTAATCACCATCTGTTACCACGGAACGGCTGACCAAGACACACACCATATAACAAAAAAAAATCAGGAACCAGGAACACAGGATCATTCACAGCACAGGAACAACAAAAAAAACGGATGCGCGCGGTGGGCACTAATTTATATTACTAATTTTTAACAATATTTTTACCGGCTAGTTATTTTTAAATAAATTTTTCTTTCTGGGGACATAAAATTTTTTTCCATGCAATATATCACCCCACAATTTTTTCTTCTTTAGTTTATTTTTTTCTTTGTTCGTGAATTTTCTTAATTAATTTATTTTTCACGAAATATAATTTTAATTTTTTTTTTCCATTTTTTCAAAAAAAAAAACTGATAAAAAATTTCAAATTTTATATAAAAAACTTTTTAAAAAAAAAACGAATGACAAAAAAAACGAATGACAAAAAAAACTAACAAAATGATTAACCAGTCGGTGTCCAGCGCCACGGTTAACATACGACTCCCTATTTTTCTTTTATTTTTCAAAAAAATTTCAAAAATCATGCCCTTGATTTGACCCAGGGTCAAATCAATATCATTCTTTATTTTTTCTATGATTTTCGAAAAAAATATTTAAATTTGACCACCACCAACACGACATCTAGTTGTTCATCCACAAAGACTTACTACATGCAACCAACTTCACGACATATTTTTTGCTTCATATATTGTAAATATATGAAGCTTTGTGGTGTGGTCTAAGTTTCGAAAAATTTTTTTTCGAGATTTTGATTTACTTGGACGTTTTAGATGTCAGGGATTCAGAATCAGCAAAAAGAAAATCCGTGTCCGCCGTACGCCGTACGCAAAGTAAAAATACACTTTTTAAACGCTTAGAAATAGTATAAGCACTCGTGCGAATTGTACAAAAATTGCAACATATATAAAGTAAGGATGGAAATTTATGTATATGGTATCCTTTTTTGAATAATTTCCCTGCAAAGTTTTACAGGTAAATGTATAGACGCCATATATTGAAGATTGCATAAATTGGAGCCCTAGGTCCTCGCCCCCCTATTTTATAGTAATATTAAAAAAAAAATTAAATTTGAAATGGCTATAAAACCGGTTTGATTTCACATAAAACATTGTTACTTATGACATAGATACAGCAGGTAAATGTCTTTCGATTGCATATAAAAAATTTACCCCCCACCTTCTTTAAGTGGGTGAGGGGGCTTATGTATGAAAAATCTACGCGCCTTGAGCGGGGAAATGAATTGAAAAACTGAGAAATGTTCTTAAATATACCATGTTACACATTCTGCATAAAAATCAGCCTCGTACCTTTACCCCCCTGGATTTTACAGGTGAAAGAATTTGTATGGGACTACTAAAATTGAATTTTTGGTATTTAAAATGACTATAAAATAAGCCGCATTTCGGATAGGGTCTTATATCTTGTAGGTTTGGTACGATAGATTGGTATCTTTCGAAAACATTCAAAAATTTTACCCCTTTCCCTTTTATTATGGGTGAGGGGTAATTTTATGAAAGAGGCTGCAGCACCTCAGCGGGGTACTGGATTGAAAAAATGAAAAATTATTTTCTTAAAAATACTATCTTACAACTCGTGCCAAAAATTTATTTCCCTACCTGGAACCCCCTCTAAGCTACATCACTTAGAAATGTTACATTTCAAAATTTATTATATAGTTTATGAAAATTGAATATTTGGAACTTAAAATGCTATAAAATAAGCCACATTCCAGATAGGGTCTTATATCTTGTAAGTTAGGTATAATAGGTTGGTGTCTTTCGAAATCATTCAAAATTTTCACACGTTTCCCTTTTCACATTGGTGAGGGGGTATATCTATTAAACAGGCTGCTACACCTCGGCGGGGGACTGGATTGAAAAAATGAGAAAACATTTTCTTAAAAAAACACACCTACACCTTGTGTACAAAATTGAGACACGGACTTTCAACTCTCTTTACTTTACAGGGGCAAAAATTTCGAAATTTATAGAATAAAAACATATATATAATTACATTTCGAGTATTTAGTATAAATATAGTATTACAAATTCGAGTACTTATTTATAAAAACTTGATTGTAATTTTAAATTGTACAACTTTGCGAGTTTTGTAAAAATCATAATTGTTATTTAAACCTTCGTTTTCACTAAATCCTAGGTGGATCAAAAGGGTATATGAAGCACTCTTCCAACTTGGCAGCTTTTGTATTCTGACTGACATTTATAATTATAACAAACAACATGGCAGAAAGGTTTACGCCGATGTAAGTATATTTTCTTTTTTAAAATTTATTTATATACAAAGTATTTATTTCCAATTTTTAATAATTTTTTTTT
The DNA here is from genome assembly GCA_949752835.1 of Empis stercorea. Taxonomy (NCBI): domain Eukaryota; kingdom Metazoa; phylum Arthropoda; class Insecta; order Diptera; family Empididae; genus Empis; species Empis stercorea. The sequence goes on from OX457089.1 coordinate 30,970,207, forward strand.
TTCAGGATTATCGGGTGTCACACCAACTGCCAATCTGCTCTATCATGCCGCATATATATATATATATATATATATATATTGATGAAATTTTTGATTTTCATATATATATATATATATATATATATATATATATAATATATATACAACTCAAGTTGTCATTGAGGGCAGAGTGTGTTGTGGTTTACAATAAAATTTATTTTGAATGATAAATTGACATTTATGTGGATAAGGATATGTATCCAACATCTTAGCCTCAATCACTAAAGCTTGGCTGGTTGTCGGCAAACCCTTTCTGATCTTCTCAGTTCTTGGTTATCGGGTTGAACTTCCAATTGATCTTCCTTTGGTTGAATACGATTTGAAATTTCTTCATTATTAATTTCTGTAATAATAGCTGCTGATGATCATGATGATGCTGATGATGACGATACTGATGGTGATTATGCTATTGATGATGATACTGATGATGGTAATTAAAATAAATTGAATAATACTGAACATGATTGGTTGGTTTGTGATCTTATTGTTTTGTCATCCAATTGTACTTCATACATAACAGAACCTATTTTACTTTTAATCGTGCCTGGGACCCATCACCATTTATTTGATTTATATTCTCTGCAGGTTCTAAAATTTTTTGTTAAAATATTCTTCCATTGAATTGCTATATTCTTTGTTGATAAGTATAGTGGTTTACAGATAAATTGACATTCACATCTTTTTATAGTATAAAATTTTACATTGGCGTCTTTTTATAGCAAAGTATGTTTAAAAAAAAGTATGATTTTATATAGAAAATTTTCTAAGTTACCATCGGCCGTATTCACAATGGACGTGATCGGAGTGTACGAAATGTTCAACTCCCGCAACAAATTTTCCCCATCCTTCACCAAAAAACTGATATTGGCCCCACTGTCCAACAACGCAAAATGGTTTTTATTTGCAATTTGTATCTTCATGAAAGGACGATTAGTAGTTATTGGTGTACCTGGAACTGGGAAGCAATTAGCGTGGGTGGTGGGTGGCAGGTGTGAAATTAATGAGGTGTGAAATTAATGGTGTGATTAGTGGGTGTGAAATTAATGTTGTGATTAATGGGTGTCATTAATGGGTGTCCTTAATGGGTGTTCTTAATGGTTGTGGGGTGATGCCGTGTAAATTAGATCATTTGGTGTGGGGTGATGTCGTGGACATTAGGTCACTATGTCTTTTCCGCTTGATTGATTTCGTTTCGCTGGATTGATTTCGTCACTTGTGTATATGCTGTTTCGCTTGGTTGATTTTGTGTTTCTCTTTTTAGATATTCTTATTATTTGTGTATGGTAAAGAATTATTTTTTTAAAAAAATATTTTTTGGAGGGTATTGAACTTGAATATTTTGTGTTTTATGTATAGCCTGGTGCTCTACACTCTAGACCACTAACCTAAATTAAGTTTTAGGTATAAAGTGGTTATATAATATAAAAATTATTTGCTTCGGTGAGGATTCGATCTTGGTACTTTCAAGTTATTATTTGTTTCTTTCGTAAATAATTACTATTTATATATATATATATATATATGTATTCAACTATATAATATAGTTTAGTGTATAACATAATGTTATTGACAAAGGAGCATAGCAAAATAATGAGCGATTTTTTAAAAGAATATAAACCTTTGCTGAATGCAGATAATATAAAAAAATTAGAAAGTCTTGTAGATAGATTAAATGTGCTAAATAAAGAAGGTGTAATAAAGTCACAATTTGGTGAACATTATAAAGGTTGTATCTGGTCAGATAATAAGGCAACATATGGTCCTGATACATGTATATGTGTGTCAATAACATTTAAATATAGAGACGCTTTAAAAGCTAGAGAAAATTTTAAAATTATTTATGCAAATTTAATAACAAGAATGACAAATTTAAAATTAAAAACATGATTGCTTTTATACATTCATTTACAATGATTATAGCGGGGCCTTCGGGTTGTGGAAAAACAACTTTTGTTGGTAACCTAATTCAACGTCATAAGGACTTAATTAAACCGAATATAACAAAAATAATATGGTGTAACCCTGAATTGAGAGCTGTACCAACAAATTTACCTTTTGAAAATATTGAATTTTCAAATAATATACCTGAAGCTATAAAAAATGAAAATGGTGACAATATTTTAATTGTGTTGGATGATTTAATTCTCGAAACATATAATAAACAAGTATGTAAGTTATTTACCAAAGGTTCACACCATAATGTGTCTATTATTTTATTAATACAAAATATTTTTGATCAGGGCAAGTATTGCCGTGATATATCATTAAATGCTAAATATTTGGTTTTATTTAAAAATCCTCGTGACAGATCACAGATTTACCCTTGGCACGACAAATTTTTCCAGAAAAAAACCGTGAATTTGTGAGAGTATATAATGAGATTACATCACGTCCTCATGGTTATATAGTTTTCGACCTAACACAAAACGTCAGTGACAAAGTATACTGTGACAAATATGAAACGATTGATGAGAAACCGACATATATTGCATCTTTTAAAAACACCGAATACAAAACTTCGTAATAGTATATTAAAGACTTGTGATGATGATGTTATAAAAGCTTTAATTGAAATTGCAATTAATACTTTAAACGGAAATAACCAAGCGCCTAAAAAAGTTATTTCATTTTTAAAAAAACATAAAAGCACAATTCGTTGTTTAGCCAGCAATAAAAGAAATGTGAAAGCAAAACGACGACTACTTATTCAAAAAGGTGGATTTTTACCTGTTTTAATTGGAACAGTATTATCAGGAATTATTGGAAAATTAATAAGTAATTTTCAATCAAAAAATGAATAATATGCAACGTATGATAGTAATACCACCTGAAGTTTTTGTGAAATTTAAAAAATTATTGAATGATGAAAATAACTTAAATATTTTAAATCAAAATATAGAAAAACTCTTACATAATAAAACTTTAAACCCCATTAAAAAATGGTACATGCTACGACAGAATTTAATAAAATATAGTAATCAAAAGAGAACATCTTAAATGTTACCAACTCACCATGTAAAAAATAATAATTTTAGTAGAACAAGTAAAAATGCTAAAACTCAGACAAAAATTAAATTATTAAAAGATAAGTCAACTTATTACGAACCTGAAATACAGAATTTGAGCAATATTAAGCAACAACAGCTAGATTTGGATGATGACGTTTTTTACTTTGACCCTGTAAAACAGGCTTAGTCAACTTTCTTGAAATTTTAATCGGCTCCAAAATTGTTTTAGGTTGCCCACGCCTGCTGTAAAAGAACAACAACAACAAAAGGAACGATTTGGAGAGCAGCAAGATATGGAAATTGAATTTGGTATGGATGATGATGACGCAGATGATCTTGCTCTTATCCAGATCCAGACATTACCTATTGAGCGTTACCTATTGAGCGAGCGTAAAAGATTGTCTTCAAACGCAAATGTGAAAATGTTTGATACAAATACAGGTGATACTATTACATTTGCATTACCTACACAGACACCTAAGAAATCACCTATAAATACAAGACAGCGTTTGCATACAACAGGTTCATTTATTCGTCCTAGCATTCTATCAAGATACCCCAGTGAGAGAAATACATCCACTAAGCGAAAACAAACACCCCTAGGTAAATCACCGCCCAAACAATATAAGTTATTTTCTACTGGACTTCATATAAATAAGAATAGACACAAATGCGAATAAAAATATTTTTCACTAATAATCATGAATTTAAGAAATGATTTCTACATTACGTTATTTAGTAATGATTCCATTAATTTTTTTCCGTATAATACGCTGGTTGCTTTTGAAAATAGAATACCAACACATTTAGATTTAACTAAAGGCAACTGGAATGTTGGTCTTTCAGAAATATTTATGAATGATTACCTCCAAACTGATATATATAACAAAGAAACATGTGTTGCAATTTCATTGGGTGTGAATAAATTTACAGTAGGTAAAGACAGAGAAAATGTTAAGAAACGTATGGGGTATACATTTTATCCTGAAGACAGCGCCTTATTTAAATATGATGATTGGAAAATAAATTTCCTACCTACACTTATCAATAATTTAACGCCATCTGAAGGCTTCACAAGGGAACAGATACTAACAGAATTTCATTCAGAAGTAATGGCAATTTTATTGAATGATGAAATATTTAACAGGATTACTTATAAAGAAGTTAAGGCTCCAGACCAATTAAAACTTGTACGATTGTCAAAAACTTTTGATAAAGAAAGTTATTATTTAAAACAGGGTCATGACTATACTATACCAGAAATGATGAAAGAACTCTTTCAGCAAAAAAAGAACATTGCAAATTACAAAAAAGTATTAACCAAATTTTTATACGCACTATAGATCAATATAATGATGATAAAAAGGGAATGATAATGGTATATAGTGATATTATTGAACCAGAAATTTTTGGTAATAATAAAATAAGAGCCTTACGTGCAATAAACCTTGAAAACTGTAGAAAACAAATTAATATTGAATTTAAAAATATACATTACGTAGAAAAAAAGAGTTTTGATACTATTGCCATTAATATAGCTGATCAGTATGGTAAAAAAATAGATTTTGTACCAAACTATTACCCTACAAAAATTGTATTACATTTCAAAGACTTTAAATAAAAAGTATATAAATAAATGCAAATTATAAAAGGTTGTCGTTTCATTTAAACATGCAGCGTGAATACATTAAATATTATTCATCACAAGCTGGTGGTAATATAGATAAAATAGGTCCCTTGTTACAATCGTATCCAACAATTCAACGAGGACGTGGTCTTGGAAATTGATTTGCAAGTTTATTTCGTTTCCTGAGACCGTCATTGGTTACCGGATTAAACTTAATCAAAGATGAAGCGTTAAAAACTGCTGCTAATATTTTGTCTGCTATAGCATCCGGGGCCAATCCAAAAGAAGTATTTCAAGATCAAACTAAAACTGGAATAAAAAATTTGAGAACTTCAGCATTAAATCAATTACATTCAATGTATGGTAGTGGTAGGAAGAGAAAACAATATAAAAAACCAATAATGTTAAAGAGAAAACGTAAAACTATAAAAAGGCGTGTCAAATCTAAATTCAATTCAATTGGTCGAAAGCGAGGAGCTAAAAAGAGATCGCGTGTATTAGATATTTTTCATTAAAAATGGCTGTAGTTGAATGTATGAAATCAGAGTTGGATCTTTTTACATCGCTACCTATACAAACAAGTATTTTACGTACCGAAGAATGCACTTAACCCATTAGCCTCTTTAGACGCTTCACCTTCTACAATAGAATTTGTATCTCTTGGTCATGGCGATACATATCGAGATTTATCTTCAATATATATTAAATTTAAGGTGCAAATATTAAAAAAAGGTGGAACAAAATGGAGTTCTGCAGATAAAATTGGTACAGGTGCCGATGCAAAACCTGCTATACAACCAAGCATAGTCAACCACTTGCTTCATTCACTGATTAAGTAGGTTAATGTTACGTTAAATGGAAAAAATGTAACACCTTCTGATTCTTTTTATAATTATAAAAGCTATTTAATATCTTTGCTAAATTACGGTAAAGATGCCAGTACTACGCATTTAGAGGGAGCAGTATGGGACCTAGACACCCCAAAAGTAAATGATTTTAACAATAGTGGCTCTAAACAAAGACAAAAAATATACGCAAATTCTTCAATTGTTGAATTAATGGGAAAGTTACATATTGATTTTTTTAACACATCTACTTTATATTTAAATAATGTTGATGTGTGAATCTCTTTAACTTTAGAAAAGCAAGATTTTATTTTATTTTGCAGCGAAACTGATGATAGTTTATTAAAAATTCATGAAGCTACACTATATATGAAACACGTTACAGTAAACCCTAATATTTTATTTGCTCATAACACAATTCTGGCAAAAACAAATGCGAAATATCACTACAAAAGAGGTGAATTGACGACATTTACAATACCAGCAAATACTTCAAATATTTCAATTGATAATGTTTTTATTGGTCAGTTACCAAATACCATATTGTTTTGTATGGTAAATAATGAGAACTTTAATGGGAAACGTTCAAAAAATCCATACTATTTTTAACATAATAATTTATCACAATTTCAACTGTATGTGAATGGTGTACAAGTTCCTAATTTACCAATAGAAACAAACTTTTCAGATAATATCTGTAATACAAGAGCATATTTAACTTTATTTAGAGGTACAGGTATACACCATTCCGATAAAGGCCATCAAATAACAAGAGAACTTTTCGGAAAAGGTTACACAATATTGGCTTTTTATTTATCGTCTGATGGATCAGGTAACGAGACATGTCAAAGCTTGTTAAATCAAGGTATTGTGAGAATTGAGGCAAAATTAAGTTCTGCACTAACATCAACATTGACATGTATTGTATATGGAGAGTTTGATGCATCACTAGAAATCGATAAGGACCGAAATGTTTACCCAAATTTATAAATACCCCTACCTAAACGTATAAATTTTATTATTCATCTAACCGTATAAGGTGATACACCATTACAATGATAAAAAATAATTCGTCATCATATGCTATAGTGGATATATCATTTGCCTACGATAAAGTAATTAATTTCGGTCACAAAGTTACTATATACTATAGCGGGGATTGAAGAATCAAATAAGTCAGTACACTATGAATTTAAATATTTATACCCAACATCAAAACTTAGTGTAGAAAATCAGAATTGTGCAGCAAATGGCCATTTATATAATGATAATATAACACAGGCTTTAAACAAAAAGTTAAGTTAATTTAATGTAATATTGGTTAATGGAAAAAACAAAAAAGATTTTTTAATGCAATATGTCAAGTGTAACGCGTCTATTTATGATATTTCCAATTTAACAGACCAACATGAATACACAAGAGATTGCAAAAATACTTCGGAATAATAAATATACAAAAAAATGTTTTAGAGGCGTGTACGCTTTTAATCGCATTCCAAAACAAATAGAAAATAAGCCATTTTGTATTATTGTTAATTCAGATCCAGATACAAAACCAGGATTACATTGGTTTGTTCTACATTTTCCTAAAGGTAAATGTGCAGAATATTTCGATTACACTGCAAATGTAAGTATAGCCGCATATACAACAGCACAATCCAGACTTAAACTTTATAGCTATTTGGAACAATTAGGGGAGAGAGTTCTTTACTATGATACAGATTCTGTAATTTATGTATCAATAGATGGTGAATTTGAACCGCCTACAGGAAATTGTATAGGTGATATGACAGACGAATTGGAAAGTGAATTTGGACCAGGTAGTTATATTACTGAATTTGTGAGCGGAGGCCCTAAAAATTATGGTTACAAAGTTTTTTCTACAAACGAAAACACTTTTAAAACAACCTGTAAAGTAAAAGGTATAGCGCTAAATCATAAAAATATACAAAAAATAAATTTTGATGTAATCAAAAATATGATTACGGATGATCAATATAAAGAACCTGTTAAAATACTATTTAATAATTTTCGTCGAACAAAAGAACATAATGTGATAACTGTGCCAGAAATAAAGAAACACCAACCAACATCTACAAAACGAAAATTTTTACCTGATTTTAATTCTGTACCATATGGTTACAAAAAATAAAAAAATATTTTAAAATTTTAATTTTTAAATAAATGATTATATATTATTCTCAAACAAATATCAAATATTATTCTTAAATATAAAAATATAAATAATTAAATATACGGCAAGTCGAATGGAGGTTAAATTCCAAACAGCTCAGCATCGTATCGTATATATCTAATAATTAATTCGATGAACTTTTCTTTACTTATTATTGGCCTGGTAGGTAGGTTATGGCTGTTAATTATATAAGGTTGAGCTTGGCTGTTTTGTTTAATTTTGTCAAACCTTAATCTTAGGAGCTCAGACCTAAAATCAAAATATGTATACAGCTGTTCACGCATATTAGTTACAAAAACTTCATAGAGCTTCATGTAATTTATACATTCTTTCCTAAAATCGTAAAATTGCATTACGATCCCTCTACGCCGGGGTGTATACGAGTTTATTGGTAGACTATCTATTAGGGTTAGAAGTTTTCTCCATTCATGTTCAGTTGCAATGTGCTGATGATTGAAGTCTAATAGGCGCCTTTCATTCATGAATTCATCGAACGGCTTAATTAAAATTGGCCGTGGTATCGAATGAATTCTTCTTGGTCGTGCCCTTTGTTGCTCCTGTTGTTGCTGCCTTTGATGATTATTATTATTTGCTATTATTTGTTGCTGCTGTTGTTGTCGCTGTTGATTATTTGCTGTTGTTGTTGGTGCTGCTGTTGTTGTTGTTGTTTTTGATTATTATTATTATTCGATGTCATTTGTGTACATAAATATTTATGTATGACTATATGAAATATTTTTAGTTTAAGTTTTGTTTTACACAGAAATATTCGTATATCATACTTCTTCTTTTATACAGAAATATTATTGTCAAATACACGACCTTTTTTTCATAATTAGAGTATTAATGACTTTACTTAAAAAAACCCTCTTAATTTTAAAAAAAAATTTACATATTATTTTTATAATTATATAAAAATAATCTTCTTGATAGCATAAATATACAACAGATCTTACAATGACTTCCTTTCATTAATATCTTAATATACACAGATATTCTATATTCGTTTATTGATATATATCAAAAATTTAACTTTTATATGTCATAGTATAGTAACTTTGTTTATATTATTTCCTTAGCATATTTCTGTATAAATTTAAAATATTCATTAATATACATATACTGTGCGATTCTGCTGCCAGTCACAAGGCGCTATGACAGTCATAACTCTGCATTAGTCATAGTTATGACTGGACATTTTTTTTTTTGTATTCTGGGTACAGTCTTAACTATGACTAGTCATAACAAATAGTCATAGCTATGATCAAGTATTTATTAGGTCTTAAGAGAGTCATAACATATTTGACAGTTTGGTAAATATAAATAACATAACATTTCAAAGTGCGATGGATATTCTGGCTACATTCTAAAATAAGAATAAAATTTAAAAATAATATTAAAATTAAAATTTAAAAATATTTAATAAATCAAATAAGAATAAAATTTCTTTTATATCAATTTCATTTATATCGATTTCTTTTATATCGGCACACTGCAAATTTCAAATTTAAAAAATAAAACGACAAGTAAACAGTAAATTACAAGTCTACACAGCTTTGGAGAGTCACAACCATATACCACAACCATTAAAAAATTAAAAGTTATGACTGGTGTTTCAGAATACTGATTTCGGCATTAGTCATAAGCTCAGTCATAAGTAAAAAGTCATAAGAAGTTATGACTATTAAAAAGTCATAGCAACAGAATCGCAATGATAATCTATATAAAAAATATAAATTCTCTTAATTTTATTAAGTTATGACAATTATAAATGTTTATTATCATTATTTGAATAACATGTATATGTCATTAGCAACTTGGTATATTATTCTGGGTGGTCATATAGTCTCTTTCATTTTAATATATTTTTTTTATCAATCCAACTGTTGTGTGAGGCATCAAAACCAAGCCATTTGACCAAAACTTTATCGCCTTTTTGTTGTATAATTTTTTCAACAAGATATGAATCAGGGTATTTTGTTTTTTGTAACTCGAATTCATAAAAACTACCCATTATGGACTGATTTTTGTAATCGATTAATAAGTATGTCACTGGGTCTGTTGAATTAATTTTTTTAATTTTAAATATTTCAGTGGACCAGTTTGGTTCATAATCTTTTTGAAAAATTCCTTTAGATTTACTGATGCGTACATTGATTTTTAATTTTGCTTTCCTGTGTATTTTTGGATTATTGTATATTGTTGATAATATACGCTTTTCAGTTTTTTTTGATACTTGGTACGGTTTTATTTTTATAGTTCGATGCCATGTTTGATTGTATTTATTTATTAAGTCATCTAAAATAGGAATCCATTTGTATGAACCCTGTAAACTAAATGCTTCCACATATTATTTTTTAAAGTACGATTAAAACGCTCACATATAGAGGCTTTTAATTTTGTATAACTGTGATAGTGGTTAATTTTATTTAATTTAATCAAATTTTGGAAATTAATATTAAAAACTTCTTTGCCTTGATCAGAATGTATATTTTTTGGTATCTGCTTATTTTTATTAAAAATTTGTCTCATTGCACTTGTAACATCAATACCACTTTTTGTTTTCACAGGTTCTGCATAGGCGTATTTTGAAAAAATGTCAATAACAGTAAGAAGATATTTATTACCTTCGTTAAATTTTGCAAACGGAATCATTTCTACTAAATCTTTCTGCCATGTGTCATTAATACCTTTTTGATTAACCTTTCGTCTTTTAAAAATTTTTCGTGGTGGTTTGTGCAGCTCATCCACAATTAACTTTTTACTCGACTTTTTACACATGTTGTTACCTTTGTACTAACAAGAAACATAAAGGCAGTTAGTATTAATACTTTTCTCTACGCAAGAAGTCGTGCTTAAATAATGCCAAAAAAACTAGTAATATTTGTTGATTTTCAGTTTGTAATAGGGAATGGTAAACAATATTTTGTTAAAGAAATGGCAACTCTTAAGCAAGGTTCTGTATTGCCAGATTTTTTTTATTTAAACCACCATATCCCCAGCAAGAGTTATCTTATGATATCGTTCAACAAAACACCTACAACAAAAACAACATTAATGGTTTGTAGTGGTTATGGGGTGACATTGAATATAATAATCTTCCTTTGATTATAAAAAATTTAGAGTCATATACAGTATATGTAAAAGGAATACAAAAAAGAGATATACTCTGTAAATATCTACCAACCACAACAGAGATTTTGGATATAACAGGAGTTGTACCAAGCTTAAACGAATTACGATGTTATCATTCATTTTGTACAATTCATTCAGCAGACCAATTCAATGTTAAAAGATGTGCTTTAAAAAATTGTTTCAATATGTATATGTATATGATTAAACATAATAAAATTGATTTTTAAATAATTTGACCTTTTTTTTTGTCACTATATTTTTTTTATTCGGTATGATTAAGCATAATAAAATTACTTTTTAACACTTTGACGTTTATGCATACTATAGTTGTCAAACAATTATGCATTTCCCTTTTTTTTTGTGAAATAATACTGCTTCTTTAATAACATGGTTTTTCATTTGTCAATATATTTTATAAATTGTTTGTCCAATATGATTAAGAGTAATCAAATCGGTTTTTAAAATAACATAGCTTTTGATTGGTCAATATATTTTATTTGTCAATAAGTTTTTTTGTCAAGTATGATTCAACATAGTCAAATCGGTTTTAAAATAACATGACTTTTTTGATTGGTTGCTAAATTTTATAAGTTTCTCTTTTTTTTGTTAGTGTATACATTTTATAAGTTTCTCTTTTTTTGTTAGTGTATAAATTTTTCAGTAATATCTGAAACGTTAAAATGGCTAAATCTACAGATGACAATCTCTATTGCTTGGTTATCATTACTTTCTCAACAGTGATAGTTCAGCCAAAATTTCATCTGGCTTTCATCCATATACGTTAAATCCTATAGTGATTATTTCAAAAACTGGTCAAACATCTATGCAATTTAGCTACAGTCGCTGGGTACTATTTGTTCAAAATATATGCAATGATCACGAGTGTGAAAATTTAACTTTTTTACTCAACGCTGAAGAATGGAAAAAAGTCAACGAAATAAGAGATTTTATATCAAGTCATGCATATTTTAGCTATACAAATCTTATAATTATATTAAATATTATGTATTGGAATATTTTAGAAAATGTAAAATTTATAATGTTAAAAAATTAACCAGTGAGCATTTGTTTTTACCTAAATTTAATACTTCATTTAATTTTTCCAAACTATTTGTAGAAATACCTTTGCTTTGTGATGAGAATATAATAAAAGAATAAAAAAAATGTGTATGTGTTTTCTTTAAAAAAAATATAGTTTATTTCAAAGTTTATGGTTTACTTATATTTATACTTTAAAAATATTCTAAAACATACTTAAAATTAGGTGCAGTGCCTTTTCGCCCGAGGAATTTTCGCACGAATCGTTAATTTGTATAGGTTCGATCCCAGTATGATCGAATCCCGGTATTGACAGTCCGATTCGGGCGAAAATGCACTGCACCTTAAAATTAATTTATCATTGTAAAAAAAATTCTTAGAACTGAAGATCTTCAAAAATTTATGCATTGAAATCCCTCTACATCGAAAATATAAAAAAACAGCAATAATACCCGCATACTGAATAGTCTGCTTGTAAACGTTTAGCATTTCGTATAAAACATTTTTGCCTGGTGTTCTGGTTAATTTTTTTTATTATATTTGTTTTTATTGTTTGATTTCCATATGAATCTAAATATTCTGCACATTTACCTTTAGGAAAATGTAGTACAAACCAATGTAATCCTGGTTTTGTATCTGGATCTGAATTAACAATAATACAAAATGGCTTATTTTCTATTTGTTTTGGAATGCGATTAAAAGCGTACACGCCTCTAAAACATTTTTTTGTATATTTATTATTCCGAAGTATTTTTGCAATCTCTTGTGTATTCATGTTGGTCTGTTAAATTGGAAATATCATAAATAAACGCGTTACACTTGACATATTGCATTAAAAAATCTTTTTTGTTTTTTCCATTAACCAATATTACATTAAATTTACTTAACTTTTTGTTTAAAGCCTGTGTTATATTATCATTATATAAATGGCCATTTGCTGCACAATTCTGATTTTCTACACTAAGTTTTGATGTTGGGTATAAATATTTAAATTCATAGTGTACTGACTTAGTCTGCTTGTAAACGTTTAGCATTTCGTATAAAACATTTTTGCCTGGTGTTCTGGTTAATTTTTTTTATTATATTTGTTTTTATTGTTTGATTTTCATATGAATCTAAATATTCTGCACATTTACCTTTAGGAAAATGTAGAACAAACCAATGTAATCCTGGTTTTGTATCTGGATCTGAATTAACAATAATACAAAATGGCTTATTTTCTATTTGTTTTGGAATGCGATTAAAAGCGTACACGCCTCTAAAACATTTTTTTGTATATTTATTATTCCGAAGTATTTTTGCAATCTCTTGTGTATTCATGTTGGTCTGTTAAATTGGAAATATCATTCTGATTTTCTACACTAAGTTTTGATGTTGGGTATAAATAGTTAAATTCATAGTGTACTGACTTATTTGATTCTTCAATCCCCGCTATAGTAACTTTGTGACCGAAATTAATTACTTTATCGTAGGCAAATGATATATCCACTATAGCATATGATGATGAATTATTTTTTATCATTGTAATGGTGTATCACCTTATACGGTTAGATGAATAATAAAATTTATACGTTTAGGTAGGGGTATTTATAAATTTGGGTAAACATTTCGGTCCTTATCGATTTCTAGTGATGCATCAAACTCTCCATATACAATACATGTCAATGTTGATGTTAGTGCAGAACTTAATTTTGCCTCAATTCTCACAATACCTTGATTTAACAAGCTTTGACATGTCTCGTTACCTGATCCATCAGGCGATAAATCAAAAGCCAATATTGTGTAACCTTTTCCGAAAAGTTCTCTTATTTGATGGCCTTTATCGGAATGGTGTATACCTCTAAAAGTTAAATATGCTCTTGTATTACAGATATTATCTGAAAAGTTTGTTTCTATTGGTGAATTAGGAACTTGTACACCATTCACATACAGTTGAAATTGTGATAAATTATTATGTTCAAAATAGTATGGATTTTTTGAACGTTTCCCATTAAAGTTCTCATTATTTACCATACAAAATAATATGGTATTTGGTAACTAACCAATAAAAACATTATCAATTGAAATATTTGAAGTATTTGCTGGTATTGTAAATGTCTTCAATTCACCTATTTTGTAGTGATATTTCGCATTTGTTTTTGCCAGAATTGTGTTATGAGCAAATAAAATATTAGGGTTTACTGTAACGTGTTTCATATATAGTGTAGCTTCATGAATTTTTAATAAACTATCATCAGTTTCGCTGCAAAATAAAATAAAATCTTGCTTTTCTAAAGTTAAAGAGATTCGCACATCAACATTATTTAAATATAAAGTAGATGTGTTAAAAAAATCAATATGTAACTTTCCCATTAATTCAACAATTGAAGAATTTGCGTATATTTTTTGTCTTTGTTTAGAGCCACTATTGTTAAAATCATTTACGTTAGGGGTGTCTAGGTCCCATACTGCTCCCTCTAAATGCGTAGTACTGGCATCTTTACCGTAATTTAGCAAAGATATTAAATAGCTTTTATAATTATAAAAAGAATCAGAAGGTGTTACATTTTTTCCATTTAACGTAACATTAACCTACTTAATCAGTGAATGAAGCAAGTTGTTGACTATGCTTGGTTGTATAGCAGGTTTTGCATCGGCACCTGTACCAATTTTATCTGCAGAACTCCATTTTTTTCCACCTTTTTTTAATATTTGCACCTTAAATTTAATATATGTTGAAGATAAATCTCGATATGTATCGCCATGACCAAGAGATACAAATTCTATTGTAGAAGGTGAAGCGTCTAAAGAGGCTAATGGGTTAAGTGCATTCTTCGGTACGTAAAATACTTGTTTGTATAGGTAGCGATGTAAAAAGATCCAACTCTGATTTCATACATTCAACTACAGCCATTTTTAATGAAAAATATCTAATACACGCGATCTCTTTTTAGCTTCTCGCTTTCGACCAATTGAATTGAATTTAGATTTGACACGCCTTTTTATAGTTTTACGTTTTTTCTTTAACATTATTGGTTTTTTATATTGTTTTTCTTCCTACGACTACCATACATTGAATGTAATTGATTTAATGCTGAAGTTCTCAAATTTTTTATTCCAGTTTTAGTTTGATCTTGAAATACTTCTTTTGGATTGGCCCCGGATGCTATATCAGACAAAATATTAGCAGCAGTTTTTAACGCTTCATCTTTGATTAAGTTTAATCCGGTAACCAATGACGGTCTCAGGAAACGAAATAAACTTGCAAATCAATTTCCAAGACCACGTCCTCGTTGAATTGTTGGATACGATTGTAACAAGGGACCTATTTTATCTATATTACCACCAGCTTGTATTGAATAATATTTAATGTATTCACGCTGCATGTTTAAATGAAACGACAACCTTTTATAATTTGCATTTATTTATATACTTTTTATTTAAAGTCTTTGAAATGTAATACAATTTTTGTAGGGTAATAGTTTGGTACAAAATCTATTTTTTTACCATACTGATCAGCTATACTAATGGCAATAGTCTCAAAAATCTTTTTTTCTACTGGGACGTAATGTATATTTTTAAATTCAATATTAATTTGTTGTCTACAGTTTTCAATGTTTATTGCACGTAAGGCTCTTATTTTATTATTACCAAAAATTTCTGGTTCAATAATATCACTATATACCATTATCATTCCCTTTTTATCATCATTATATTTATCTATAGTGCGTTTAAAAAATTCGGTCAATACTTTTTTGTAATTTGCAATGTTCTTTTTTTGCTGAAAGAGTTCTTTCATCATTTCTGGTATAGTATAGTCATGACCCTGTTTTAAATAATAACTTTCTTTATCAAAAGTTTTTGACAATCGTACAAGTTTTAATTGGTCTGGAGCCGTAACTTCTTTATAAGTAATCTTGTTAAATATTTCATCATTCAATAAAATTGCCATTACTTCTGAATGAAATTCTGTTAGTATCTGTTCCCTTGTGAAGCCTTCAGATGGCGTATAAATATTGATAAGTGTAGGTAGGAAATTTATTTTTCAATCATCATATTTAAATAAGGCGCTTTCTTCAGGATAAAATGTATACCCCATACGTTTCTTAACATTTTCTCTGTCTTTACCTACTGTAAATTCATTCACACCCAATGAAATTGAAACACATGTTTCTTTGTTATATATATCAGTTTGGAGGTAATCATTCATAAATATTTCTGAAAGACCAACATTCCAGTTGCCTTTAGTTAAATCTAAATGTGTTGGTATTCTATTTTCAAAAGCAGCCAGCGTATTATACGGAAAAAAATTAATGGAATCATTACTAAATTACGTAATGTAGAAATCATTTCTTAAATTCATGATTATTAGTGAAAAATATTTTTATTCGCATTTGTGTCTATTCTTATTTATATGAAGTCCAGTAGAAAATAACTTATATTGTTTGGGCGGTGATTTACCTAGGGGTGTTTGTTTTCGCTTAGTGGATGTATTTCTCTCACTGGGGTATCTTGATAGAATGCTAGGACGAATAAATGAACCTGTTGTATGCAAACGCTGTCTTGTATTTATAGGTGATTTCTTAGGTGTCTGTGTAGGTAATGCAACTGTAATAGTATAACCTGTATTTGTATCAAACATTTTCACATTTGCGTTTGAAGACAATCTTTTAGTTAAACGCTCATTAGGTAATGTCTGGATAAGAGCAAGATCAGCTGCGTCATCATCATCCATACCAAATTCAATTTCCATATCTTGCTGCTCTCCAAATCGTTCCTTTTGTTGTTGTTGTTCTTTTACAGGGTCAAAGTAAAAAACGTCATCGTCCAAATCTAGCTGTTGTTGCTTAATATTGCTCAAATTCTGTATTTCAGGTTCGTAATAAGTTGACTTATCTTTTAATAATTTAATTTTTGTCCGAGTTTCAGCATTTTTACTTGTTCTACTAAAATTATTATTTTTTACATGGTGAGTTGGTAACATTAAAGATGTTCTCTTTTGATTACTATATTTTATTAAATTCTGTCGTAGCATGTACCATTTTTTAATGGGGTTTAAAATTTTATTATGTAAGAGTTTTTCTATATTTTGATTTAAAATATTTAAGTTATTTTCATCATTCAATAATTTTTTAAATTTCACAAAAACTTCAGGTGGTATTACTATCATACGTTGCATATTATTCATTTTTTGATTGAAAATTACTTATTAATTTTCCAATAATTCCTGATAATACTGTTCCAATTAAAACAGGTAAAAATCCACCTTTTTGAATAAGTAGTCGTCGTTTTGCTTTCACATTTCTTTTATTACTGGCTAAACAACGAATTGTGCTTTTATGTTTTTTTAAAAATGAAATAACTTTTTTAGGCGCTCGGTTATTTCCGTTTAAAGTATTAATTGCAATTTCAATTAAAGATTTTATAATATCATCATCACAAGTCTTTAATATACTATTACGAAGTTTTGTATTCGGTGTTTTTAAAAGATGCAATATATGTCGGTTTCTCATCAATCGTTTCATATTTGTCACAGTATACTTTGTTATTTAAATCATTTAGAGTACAATAGCAAATGCAAAAATCTTTTTCAAAAATATTATTCCTTATGCGGTATAATTCACTGACGTTTTGTGTTAGGTCGAAAACTATATAACCATGAGGACGTGATGTAACCTCATTATATACTCTCACAAATTCACGGTTTTTTTCTG
>OX457089.1:30987985-31081352 GCA_949752835.1 Empis stercorea
CTACTTAATGGAGGATTCTTAGAAGCTACACCTAACTTATATTATCACCGGACTCTACGCTGGAGGATTCGGACGAGGCCGGTAGCTTGGTTGCCTCCAATTTCCCAAACGCGCTTTGGAGTATCCCTGAAGGTTGCCGGGATGACACCTCGGACACTTATTGACGTAAGTATTTTTGAAACCACAACGATAGCAAAATACCTTTAATGGATGGGAACAATCTCGAAATAGATGTCCCAAATCATCGCAATTAAAACAAATAACATATGTATTTTTGTCGGCAGGTACGACAGTGGCGGACGGAACTCCCGTATGAAATTTATTATCTTGGACGGACAGGACTTCTTTAATTGGAACGGACGGACTTGGCGGTTCTGGCAGATTGGAATTTTGGAGCGCCGGATCTGTAAGTATATAATTTGAGTCAACGTTCTCCTCCAACTCATGGATATACATTCTACGGGGACGAACTTGGTCCTCGGCTGACTCATAAATTTCCCGCCACTTCCTTTCCAGTCTCTTACAAACTCTATCCAACTGATTAAGGGTTACAATATTCTCCATAATCAGAGTTTTCTTGTAAGCCGGGTATAGGTTATATAAGAGCCTGTTCAGAAAGTCATCGTCGCAAATTTCGTGCGTCAGACGAAGACGAAGTCCCTCCATGTCCATTCAGAAGTCAGAAAATTTTTCCCGAGAACGTTGCTTGCTGGCTTCGATCAACCGTTTGACATCACCATCATCTTCCCCATCATCGAATTCAATTTTCATGGCCGCTTTCAGGTTGGACCATGACGTGTTCGAATGCTTCGAATATATTGCCAGTACCAGGTCGGAATATATTGCCAGTACCAGGAAGGAGTTGATTGATCGACAACACCAAAACTTCCAACGGATATCCACCTCCAAGGCCAAAGTTTCGATTCGGAAGATGAACTCCGCTAGCGTCAGAGCTTTGCCCGAACCATCAAATCTAACCCGCAAGTTAGAAACTGGATTACGACGCCTAAAATCTTCAGGGTGGCGGTCGTCAGGTTCATCGTCGCTATCGTTGAGTGAAAAAGGAGCGAAATTTGATGGTTCCCTCACTGGCCTCCCCCGGCTCAGTGGTGGCATTACAGACCGTAGATAGCTAGCAACAGAAGAAACAAACCGGGGCGCTGTAGCTGGTTCCGAAAGATGTTGTCGAGCTACCAGCGCTTGGAGTTCGGCGATTTATTGCCGCTGTTCTGTGAGCAGACTGGACATGGCGGAAATTTGCGTGTGATCGAACTGGGTTGCAGAGGCTATCACAGATTTATTATGAGGTAAGTGGCAGATTTGACGTTTTGATTGATTCTGAAAACGTTTTCCTCTTCATCTAGATGAACCAGTTTTTTTAACGGCACGTATGGACAACCGAGTTGATGACCCCTGTATCGAAGTGGGGTCAGCATGCGTCGAATTGTTGGAGGAGCTCAGCTGACTAACTACCTTTCGAGAGGTCATCAATGTCGCACCACGATCAGAAGAGAGGTGGCCGGCCAATATTGTCGAAGTTGGAATAAGCGGCCGTTTCGGCAACACACCCCTATTACCCGTCGGATTGCCAGCGGCGACCACAGGCGGCAGCGGAATATTGTCAAGGGGTGGACCTATAGCTCTCTCCCGTTCGTCGATTACAGTCAACATCCCATCCTCACAATACGAATGGATCGAGCTAAGCATCTGTGCGGTGATGAACTGTTGCTCTGAAATTCTAGTGAGCTCCGTTGTGAGTTCATTTATGCTTCGCCGCACAGATGCCGAGTAATCCTTACGAGCCGACTTTAAGCGATATAATCTATCTTTGACGTGCTGTATTTTTGTAGCTGCTCTGAGCAACCGCGCCTCATCCATTGCTCGAATACCATCACTGACCAGCGAGTGACAGGCAGCGGCTTTGCTTTCGCAAAGTGCGAGTTCGGCGGCGGGATGTGGAATGCTAGCTTTTGGGGTACGGCGACCTATACGTTGCTCGCGCTCTAAGGCGATGCACAATTGAGAGTACTTACTCTGGGCGTTGCCCGCCGACCCTAACAACCCACGCAGCTCTAATTCATATTGGAACTCGTCGGGATCTAACCTGGCTGGATCTATTTTTGGTTCAGGTATAACAATTTATTTTTCGACCAAGACTAATAATATAATTTTGTTCTATTTATTTTTAGATAACTACCAGAACACAATTAATGCCGTGTGACTACAGGCACCTTAAACCGTGCTATTTTTTATTCATACTGTTGTGTTTAATATATTCGATGTTATAATTATATGGCTCTTGTGCCAATATATTATATATTTTTCGAATATAAAAACTGGAAGCGTTAATATTTGTTATTTGGACGATATTATTTTTGGCTTTTTGCCAGTTAAATAATATCCTGTTTGAATAAAACTCCAAATTTAATATTTTGTACTTTATTTGTTCAGAATAGCTTTTATTATTAAACATTAACTCTGTACAAAACTTTATTGTTTTGAGAGTTGTTTAAACAAAGCTGAACAAATTTCAACTCCCCGAATTACCATAAAAACCGCATTATTTATACACACTTTTTTACTTCTCAGCTTTTTGTTTACATTAAAAATGCAAATAGACTTTGTTCCAATAATAATACAATTAATCATTTTGCGCAATCATAATTAATAATAAATATTATTATTTGTATTTGTTGTTACCCAAAATTGCATACATTGCATAAATGCGCACTAAGCATTATTTATTATATGCTAAGTTTATTAACTTTATGACATAGTTAATTAATTTAAATAATATTTTTTAATATTATTTCGCAATGCGTAATGCAAAATATTTTGGGTTCAAATATAACAAAAATACAGGGACGGCGTGTTTTATTCCACAAAAATACAATAATATATAAATATTAACAAAAAAAAATTTTTTTATAAAAATAAATTAACAACTACTGTAAACTACTATTACTATTTATACTACACTAACTAACAAACAAATAATTTTTAAGGAATCCAAAAGGAAAGAAACCAAATTTCACTCAAATAAATAAATAAATTAAATATAAATAATAATAAATAATGAATTATTTAGAAAAATCTAGGGTACAATTTCTAAATATAATAACTGTACCATCAATTTCCCAAATAACTTAATAAATAAGGCCAAAAAAAATTTTCCTAATATATATATACTTATAACACTAAAAAAAATTAATAAATAACAATTAATGTAAATGATCAACAATTTCTAAAAAAAACTCATTATTATAAATATTGTAAAATAAATAACACTAATTCTAAATTGACTAACACTTTTGTATATAGAATCATATAGTATTCCCGATTCAGAAATTCTACGCCAAATGTATTCAGTGGCTGGAGATGTACTAACTTTTTTTTTTGGATAAATGGTTTGCATAATTAATAACTTGGTTTGCATAATTACATATTGAAAAATACATATCTATATTGAAATACATATACATATTGAAAAATACATATTGAAAAATAACTTACGAAAATTAGTTAATAAAAAAGAAAAACGTCAATGACTCATTATAATATATGAGAAATTATGTATATAAAATCGGCATCACCGCCAACGAAGCAATTTAACCAAAAAATATTTTTCAATTATTAAATTCAATCAAAAGTATTCTAATATAAGCAAATAGATTTTTTTTTCATAAATTTTCTTCCCCTCTTATTCTTCTGTACCCCCTGAATTTAATTTTTTTTAATGTATGGACAAGGGAATACCACAAATACAACTTTATTCATTGCATGGATTACACAACTACATTTTTGTTCCCTATATTCTCAAATATTATTTTCCTATATAATTTTTCAGAATTGCTATTAGCACATATAAATTCGATTTAATTAATTGAATTGTTCTGTTGTCATTTTATTTACAATTTAGAAAAAGTTTTGGTATAAAAATTGGTAATTTTTATTATGATTAAATAAAAATTTGTATAATTAGAATAAAAAAAATGTCCTGAAAGTTTTTAATGAACAATTTGTGGTAATTTTGAATACATAAATTGTCATTTTACGGAAGAATAATGTTAACAAAACCGGAATTTCCTTAATAATATTCTTGGAAAAAAATTATTAATATGAAGTTTTTCGTATAATTTGAAAATATATTACATTTTAAAAATAAGTACATAATTGTATTTTTTCATAAAATTTAAATTGTATTTGGCGGTATACAAACCTTATATAATAAAACTAATTTTTTTTTCAACATTCTGAAAAAACATAACAAAAAATAAATTTATATAAATAAACAACATAGCAAATACTCTGTTTGCTATGACGATTTTCATTCAAAAATTTCGATGTTCAAATAGTCAAGAATAGAAATTTAAACTTTGGTAAGAAAAAAAAAATTCGAATCCAAAAATGAGAATACTAATACCAATGCGTATTATTATTATAAAAATTGTTACTCTCCCACCTTCCCCCCTTTTACAAACCAGAAAGAAAGTGACACTAGGCAGAAAAAGGAAATAGAAAGCATTTTCCAAAAACAAAGGCTTGTCATATTTATTTTCTATTTTAATTAAATATGCAAACCCACTTATTAATTATGCAAACCAAGTTATTAATTATGCAAACCACTTATCACAAAAAAAAACTTAGTACATCTGCTGCCACTGCATACATTTGGCGTAGAATTTCTGAATCGGGAATACTATATGATTCTATATACAAAGCTAACACTAAACTCGACTTACCAAAAAACAATAATTTAATAAATAACAATAATAGTAAATGAAAAAAAAATAACCATACACCTAATATAACTAATATAACCATTAAAAAACCCAAAACTCTAATAAATAACGAATATTGTAAAATAAGTATAACTGACAATTATTGTATATCATAAAACTAATAATAACAATTATTGTATAATAATAAAGAAAAAGACAAAAATTTAATAATACTATATATCTCTTGTTTATTTAAAAAAAACAAATCTTAATCCGTCAACGCTCGCTCTCGAGGAACCAATAGCCAAAAACAAAATTTTTAAATAAATAATAAATATCGCAACAAAAAAAAATCCAAAATAATTCCACAAAAAAGAAACCAAAAATCCAACAAAAAAAAATTTTTAATTTTACTGAGGCAATCTTTCAACACCCCAGAATGGATGCTCTCTGGATATCTCTTTTAAATGGACAGGGAAGGGAAGGGGTAAGGTAGGAATATGGTAAGGGAGAAAAGGAAACTTAAATGAGAAATATTCCCACAACACAAAAAAAAAGTCTTTGGCTGTCCCAATTCACACAAAGTTCACCTTACGTTGAACACAAAACACACACATGCTAGGACCCCCTTTTAGACTACTAAAAGCGGGTGGCCTAACTAGCGGAGGGACACTTTGGGGAGGATACGTCAAGGACCACCTTAACGCAATTTCTAACGCCCCAAAATAAATAAACCAAAGGACACTGGTAGGACAGGTTATGGACAACCAAAACCCTTAACAAAAATAAACCAGACATTCTCATAATCTGATTTTTTGCCACTAGAGGGCAGTAAAATACAATTAAACAGTTGTAATTTAATATAGTAAATGTGCACCAAAAATGAAGTGTGAAGGTAGTTAAGAGTAGAATACGATGCCATTAACTGTATTTCCAATTTCTACCGCTAGAGGCGCCGAATACTAAAATCGTGTTTTCCAATTGTGAATAAGCTCCAAAAATTAGGTTTAATATCGCATATGAAAGGTAGTAAGTAGTACTATAAAATCACAGTTATAATTTTCACTTCTGCGGATAGAGGGTGCAACATATACTCCAAATATGCACTTAGAGTACGTAGTTGAATTTAAAAAAAGCCCGAAATTATAAAACTACTGATCAGTAGTTAGGCTGCGCGGCATTTTTTTTGTGTTGCTCGTGGCTGGACAAAATTCACGGCACTTATTTTATTATTATTTTTTTTTCTTTCTTTTTTTTATCTTTATATCACTTTTTTTGGTTTTTTTTTCTTTTCCTTTTTTTTGTTATTTTATAGATATTTTTGGAGGTAATATTTTTTTTTTTATATAAAACACCTTTAAGATATAATTAATAACAGATTTATTATTTTTGAAATTATATTTCTTTAAACAAAAATTACACTAGGTTTTATTTTGTTATTTGAAGATTGTGAATTGTAAAAAGTGTTTTATTAAGTATTTTAGATACGATTTTAACTTTAATTTTGTTATGATAAGTATATAAAAAAAATTCACGACAGGCAAATTATTTTTTTTTCACGCTAACATCAAGATGGACGCAGACGTAAACAACTAAATAAGTTTATTTTTGTGGAATTATTTTATTTTAATAATTTTTAATTTCTTGTTAAGAAATAAATATACCAAAAAAATACACTATTATTAATATTATTAAATACACTATTATTATTAATATTGGGTGTTAATATATATTTTTTGCAAATGATGGATATATCTAAAAAATTACCAGTGAAAAGAAAATATAATGCTATTTCTAACTATAGTATTGTATCTGAGAGTTTTGCGTTTTTGACCGATTGTGTTGAACCTAAAAATTTTGAATAAGCATGTTCATCATCTAATGCTGTGAAGTGGAAAAATGCTATGGATGAAGAGATGGCTTCTTTACATCAAGATGAAACTTGGAAATTAATTGCTGTTCCCAAAAACCGTAAGATTATTGATAATAAATGGATATATATAAAATTAAATTTTCAGCAGATGGAAAAATTGAAAGGTTTAAAGCCAGATTAGTTGAAAGAGGTTTCACTCAAGAATTTTGCATTGATTATACTGAAACTTTTAGCCCAGTAGTAAAGTTTACATCAATTCGTGCAATTCTAGCTATTGTCGCAAATAAAAAATTGTAATTAATGAAATTTGATGTGAAAACCGCCTTTCGATATGGTGAATTAAATGAAGATATATTCATGAAGCAACCTGTTGGATATGATGATGGTACTGGTAGAGTTTGCCACTTACAAAAGAGTTTTTATGGTCTAAAGCAGGCATCAAGGTGCTGGAACCAAAAGTTTACGAAATTTCTCAAAAAATTCAACCAACGACAGCTGATCCATGTGTGTTTATAAGGTGTTCAAAATGAAAATATTGTCTTGTTAGCAAATATATTGATGATGAATCATTAATAAAATATTATTAATGAAATTGATATTGATTCATTAATAAAATATTTGAAATAAAAGTTTCAATTGCAAATAATTTTCTTGATCTGGAAATAAAGCGAATGGCAAATAGTTCTACTCATGTTCACCAAAATGCTTACGTACATAAGGTGTTTAAAAGATTTAATATGTTTGAAGCCAAAGCTGTTACAACACCTGCAGATTCATCATTGTGTTTATATACTAAATCATCAACAAAAGAAAATTATCCTTTTCGTGAAGCAGTTGGCTGTCTTATGTTTTTGGCAGTAGCGACTAGGCCTGACATTGCTTTTGCAGTCAGCAATGTTAGTAGATTTCTGGAAAGTCAAAATTCAGTCCATGTAAATGCTGTAAAAGGAATATTAGAATATTTAAAGTGATCACCAAATAAAGGTATTTATTTCAATAATGGTAATATTTTGCAACTTAATTGTTAGGGGATACTTCCGAATCCTACGATTTACCGTTAAGGAGAAAATGGTAAAAATATGAATTTTTTATAAAAATTTTAATGCATTTTTCGGGTACTAGATGGCGTTTGCGGTTAAAATGACATCATTATTCGGAGTCCTGATGTCATAAAGTACCGTTATGTAATGACGTGATCTTAAAAGCTCGGGCCCGTTATTCGGAAGTACAGCCAATTGTTACAGTGACGCCGATTATGCTGATGTATTTGTACACGAAAGTCTACCAGTGGATATGTTTATCTATTTGGAATATGTTTATCTATTTGGATCTATTTTCTTGGCAATCACAAATAGAAATAATCACATATACAAATGTGTAGCATTATCGACCACTGAATCAGAATACATTGCAGCTTCAGAAGCGGTTAAAGAAATTATTTGGTTGAGGCGACTAATTACTGAATTATTACCAAAATATCCAATATCAGCAACATTGCTGATGGATAATCAAAGTGCTATAAAGCTGGTAGAGAACCCAGAATTTCCTAAGAGATCAAAGCATATTGATGTCAAGTCGAGTTTAATTTTGTATTATTATATTTTACTCTATTATCTATTATAATATTTATTGTATATTTATTATTGATAATAAAATTCCTTCTTATTGTTTAAACTATTCAACGAATAAGACGTGTTTTTCAATATATATATATATATAAAAATATATATAAATTTTCGCAAATAAAAAATTTTCACTTTTGTTTAAAAATTTAATATTTTTTACCAAGTAACTTTGTTTTTATATTCCCTTGTGTCAACTTAGTACAAATTTTGTTTGCACTTTCTTTACACAGTTGATATCAAATTAAAGTTACTTAGTCTTTTTGCACGACTTTTTATTTTGTTACCCTATTTCATACTTCCCGTTTTTTTTATACACTGTAACGAGATCCAAATTTATTGGATTTGTTATCTGAAGATAGGTTCGGAGGAGAAGGGTTCGGGAGCTGAAAGTGTCTGAGTGACCTAGCCAAAGCAAGATGGAAAGCAAGACCAAGAATTAATTTTTCTTTTATAAACAAAAAAAACTAATTCCCTTTTCTTTACTTCCAGCTCCCAGGATCATTGGGATTTCCTCCTTGTTGCCGGCTCACCACAGTCTGTGGAGCGTGGGTCGACCAATGATCCTACTAACCATCATACCACCAACACATGTTCTCTTCAATCCAACACATTGATTACGTCATAATCAATGATGGACCAAAGAAGAACATGGAAATGAAAAAGGAAAAGGACAACTAGAAGGAATTCTGCGACTCCGGATCACTAATCTGCCCCGACTTATTCTGCCATGTTGAATATACAAAAATTCCAAGAATACACAAAAAAAAAAATTTTGCAACAACAAAAAAAAACCAACAGGGACTCAGCACTCCCAACGATGTCCCGATGGACCTGCTCAATCCACCACACAAAATTTATATATATATAAAAATAAATAATAACACCAATGTATTTTTGTTTTAAATAATTATTAATTTTGGTTGTATATTTAAAAAAAATTTTAATAAATGGAATTTAATTTTACGTTATATATATAATATATAATTTATTAAAAAAAAAATATGAATCAAATTTTATATTTTTTTATAATTTAATTTATTAAAAAAAACTAATAGAACAGGAAAAAAAATTCTCACATACCTTTTTTACTACTGCTTAATTAGGATGAGACTGCTCCTGACATGTCCGGATCAGCTGCACCTAGATTCTAAAATTTTGGACATACAAAAAATTTTCTTTTTTTATTTTATTCAAAATTTTCCTTTCTATGAAATTTTTTTTTTCTTTCTATTGACAATAATTTTAATTTACTCTAGTCTATTAAATCAACGGAATTAAAAAAATTCTACAAAAAAAACTACTTTAAAAAAAAAATCCAAGAAAAACCCCACAAAAAAAACACCCAAAACAATTTCCCCACACTGGCAACGATGACTGGCACTGGATTCCAACGATGACTATAGATGACTCTACAGGACCAGGACACAGCAACATTAACAGCACAGGAACACAGGAACAATAATACACAAAACGGACGCGCGCGCTTGACACTATATGTTTAATTTTTTTTCCAATATTTTACCGGCCAATTATTTTAAACTAAATTTTTTTTTCTTGGGAGATAAATTTTTTTTATATTACAATAGATCACTCCACAATTTTTCTTCTTTAGAGTTTATGTCTGTTTTTTGTTTCGTGAAAATTAATAATTAATTTGTTTTTTTTTTTTCACGAATATACTTTAAAAGGTTTTTTTTTTCCTTTTAAAAAAAAAACTGATAAAAATTTCAAATTTTACAAAAAAAAAACAACTTTTATTTTAAAAAAAACGAGTGACCAAAAAAAAACTGACAAGATGATCAACAAGCCGGTATCCAGCGCCACGGTTATCATCCGACTCCTCGATTTTTTTTTTGCGTTTTTTCAAAAATTTTCCAGTCATGCCCTTTATTTGACCAAAGGGTCAAATCAAGAATATTCTTTGTATTTTTTCTCATTTTCGAAAATGTATACTAATTCACCACCACCAACACGACCTCTGGTTGTTAATATACAAAGACTTTACACATGTAACCAACTTCACGACATATATTTTTTTATCTGACTGACATTTATAACTATAACCCTTTTAAGTAAGCGAACCGTAAACGAACCGCCGGCGAAGTCTTTTCTTCATATATGAGTTCGTTTACGAACCGCCTTGGCAGTTCGTAAGCGAACCGGAAACGTAAATGTTAGAATAAGAACAGTAGTAAAAAAACGTAACGCCAAGAGTTCGCTAAAATCGGTTCGTTTACGAAACGCCGTAACGATTCGTTTTGGAGCCGCCAAATTCGGCACGTTTACGAACTGATTTTATTTCTAGAAATAAAAAATACGAAAATTTTTTTACTTTTAAAAAATATAATTTTTACCAATAAATAACAACTTATATTAGACATAATTGTGAAACATAAAAAAATATTTAATTACAAATTAATTCTACATGCTAGTTAAATTTATATTTATTAAAAAAAAAATTTAACGCATTCTAATTTTCCTGCCTTCTATTGGATTTCCGTAGGCGATCTTTTGAATATTTTGGAACCATTTCTTTATTATATTAATTACTTACACATTCTGAAAATAATTTGAAATTATTACTCAAATACAATTGAATCCTCTATATTAAACATCGTATTTAAATTTACCTTTAATTATATATATTCATTACAGTGAATGCATGTTCTGGAAAATTTTGATGATGACCAAGCCATTAAAAGCTGCATGCAGTTTCGTTAAAGTTTTTGGTCACTTTTATTATTTAATATATTAATTTTAATTATAAAACACAAAACGACTCACTATTATTTTTATTATATTAAAACACAATAAAAGTGGAGAAACAACCTTCTACACTTGGTCTTTACTTTGTTATAAAATTATTTATATCTGCAATGTATAATATGAAATGTCAAAAAAAAAATATTTCCTTTTCAAACTATCAGTTCGCTATGAGCGAAACAGAAGTGAAACGGTTGCGAACCGCTTTTCTAGTGGTTGAAAAAATATGAAAGTTTAATAAAAAGGCGTTACATATCCGGTTCGTAAATAGTTCGCCAAAAGCGAATTCGCTTATTTTTCTTACAGGGACAATAACAAACAACATGGCAGAATGGTTTACGCTGATATAAGTAAATTATTTAGATTTTATTTTATACTAATATTAATAATTATATTTTTCAGATATCTCGGGTGTCACAAAACTGGCTTGTTCAGTAGTTTACCAAAGAACAAGTCTGAAAAACACCCTTCAATGATGTCGGTTTACACAATGGATAACAAACCAAAAAGGTAAACAATATTATTGTGTGTTGGTGTGTTTTTTTTTCTTTCGTTTTCGTCCCTTCCCGCGATAATATAATAATAATTCCCAATAAATAATAAACCCTACAACTAATAAATTAAATAAATAATTCTACCTAACAAGTGAAATAATTTAACAATAAAGTGTATAACCAGAAAAAAAACTAAAACCTAAAGTTTTACCCCAAAAAAATGTAAATAATAGACAACTAACCAATAATAATATAAATAACACTAAGTGTAAAAATAATTTAGCAAAAAAAAATATATACTAATACTAACTAAACCTAATACACTTAATTGTAAATAACTAATTAGACTAAAAACAAATACTAATATAAATACTACACAAAAAAAATTTTGTCGTAGAAAAAAAATAAATAACACAAAAAAAAATATCATAGATGTTAATGCGATTTCTGTTTTTAGGCCAACGTGGGGCTGTCCCACACCCTGAGCAGTCTCATGCTCCACCGACTGAGTTAGCCGGGCATCAAATTTTCAAATCTTTGGCATGTGCGATGTATATTTTTTTTGTAACGAAATCCTCAACTTCGTAGCACACTCGACCCTTGTTCGCTACGACGGTGCATTTCAACCACGGCTTAAGGAATTTTGCTGAAATACATTTTTGTTGATCACTTAAACCGTGATTTCGACGGAAAACTATATCCCCTGGTAAGTAAGATTTTATTCTTGTTCTTAAATTATAGCGATTTTTATACAAATTTTGTGCTTTCTTTAAATTATTTATAACAGCCGCTTGCACACCACTTTTCTGATGATTATATTCAACAACCAAATCATCTTGTAGTGAAGAGAGTTTCCGGAGCAGATCGTACGAGGAACAGTCTGTCATCATGTGGTATCCGAAGGTGAGATAGTACGGTGAAAATCCAGTAGCGTCGTGTACTACGTTGCGAAGTGCACACGCTATCTTACTAAGATTTTTATCCCACTCTTTGTGATTATCATTTTTGATGTACGCTCGGATGGCAGTAAATATGTTACGGTTCACTCGTTCGGACGCATTCGCTTGAGGATGATAAGGTGCAGTAAATTTATGTTTTATATTGTATTCGTCCATTAACTTTTGAAATTCTGTAGATGTAAACCGCACACCGTTGTCCGACAGCAAGACCTCTGGAATTCCAAACAAATGGAAAATTTCGGATTCGAGGAAATCGGACCAGTCTTGGCTTGTCGCAACGGCTTCAACAACACGAATTTGCTGAACTGATCAAGAACGATTAAGATAGACGTATTCCCTTGTTTCGATCGTGGATACGGTCCCAACAAGTCGATGTTGATGTATTTCCAGGGTCGCACAGGCGGCGCACGTATCACCATCGGAGGACGTAAGCTGGTGTTCGGCTCTTTACATTCCTTACACGAATCGCAATGCGAAATGTAGGTACGGATATCGTTTCCCATTCTAGGCCAATAATACTACCGTTGAATTTTTTCTAGCGTTTTACTCACTCCTGAATGCGCGTCTAACGGATCGTCATGGAAATGCCGGATAACTTGAGAGCACAGCGATTCTGGAACCCACACTTTCCACACCGGAATATCTGTCAGGAGCTGATTTTCACGGAAATTACAGCGTTTATACAGGAATTTTCCATCTGTTTTTAGATCCGGAAATTTATCGCAATTGTTCTCCACCAGTTGTAATTTTTCCAGATATTCCGGCTCCTGGAACGCTTCATCGTTACCACCGAGAATATTGTGCTGTCGAAGTTCCAAATTGAGCTCGTCTAATTCCCCTCTCGATAGAGCATCAGCCACAATATTCTCACTGCCTTTCCGATGTTCAATGGTAAAATCGTAGCCTTGCAGTTTCAGACTCCATCGCGCTAGTCTGCCGGACAAATCTTTCTGGCCCATTAGCCATTTAAGACTAGCGTGATCGGTGATAACGTTGAACTTGGCCCCTAACGTTGAACTTGGCCCCTACAATGTATGGTCGGAATTTCTGGATGCTCACGACAGCCGCAAGACATTCTAATTCAGTTACGCTGTAGTTCTTCTGGGCGTTGTTCAATTTCTGCGACATGAACGCGATCGGGTGTTCATGTCCGTTGTCATCTAACTGAAATAGAACGCCCCCGACTCCCGTGTTTGACGCATCACATTGAACCGAAAACGCACGGGTAAAATCGGGATTCACCAAGACCGGTGCTTCCGTGAGAGCTCGTTTTAAGGCAATGAAAGCTGTTTCGGCGGACTCGTTCCAGTTATCTGGAGAGTTTTTGTTCAATAAATCGGTGATGGGAGCAGCAAGGTCGGCATAACTTTTAATGAACCGGTTATACCAACCGGTCATTCCAAGAAATCTTCGGATTTAACGGACGGTTTTCGGACGTGGAAAATCGTTGATGGCGTCGATTTTAGCTGGATCTGTTTTGATGCCGTCTCCATTAATAATGTGTCCGAGGTATTTGGTCTCCTTTTGGCAGAAGCGACTTTTCTCTATATTAATAGTAAGTCCAGGTTCCCTCAAACACTTAGCTACTCTACTCAAGAGCGACATGTGGACGTCAAAGTCTTCCGAGAGGATCAAAAGATCATCCAGGGCTTGCATAGTGTTTTCGGGGAGTTGGACAAACCAAAAGGCATTCTTTTAAATTGAAACAGCCCCCGCCCAGGAACGATGAATGCTGTTTTATCGCGAGATTTTTCGTCTAGTTCTACTTGCCAAAAAGCCATTTTTAAATCTAAGCTGGTATAATATTTAGTTCTACTAAAGATGGAGTTAATATGGGGAAGTGGATAAGCATCTCTTGGTTACGGCGTTAACTTTTCGAGCGTCGAGGCATAGTCTAATGGTGCCGTTCGACTTTTTAACCATAGCCAAAGGCGATGCCCATCCACTTCTACTCTCCTCTATAATATCTTCTTCTAACATTTTATTTATTTCAGAGTCTAACAGCTTTTGCGTGGGCACTGACAATGGATACGGACGGACTACGGACGGTTTAGCATCTCCTCCATCTATTTCATGCTTTAGGACACTGGTTTTCCCCAGGCCGACCACACTATAGGAGGGAAACAATTCGATGGTTTCCAGCAACCGTTGTCGCTGCTCTTCGTTTAAGGTATGCATTAAGGTATTTTCTACTAATTCACTTACTTCTAAATTTCTAAAAGGTATGGCGTTGAAAGCATCCCAAAAATCGATCCCTAAAATAATGGAACGTTTTATGGAAGGGGTGAGGAAAAATTTGATAGTTTTTTTAATATTGTTAAATTCAATGTCCAAATAAACAAATCCGAGGACTTTTTGTTTAGTACCATCTGCTGTGGCAATACTAGCAGTTCAGGGTGTGAAGGATACCCCCAACTGTTGCAGCAATTCTTCCCCATCCCGTCCCAAGCAACTTATATTGGCACCGCTATCTAACAGCGCGAAATGATTTTTGTTGCCAATTTTTATCTTCATAAAGGGACGATTATCCCCCTCAGGTCTTATATAAGTTGCTTTTAACGCTCTCTGGATCTGCTTCCTAACGCCAAAATGTTTTTGTGCCCTAACTCTAACTACCTTAATTTTTTTAGACTTATCTAACTTATCCAAATTTTGTAACCCATCTAATTTTTTTAATTTATTTTTAGGAGGTAATTTGGAACTTACATCTAATTTAAACCTAGGGTCCTTCTGGACCACTGAGGTCAACGGAAACGGGAGTTTGGGTTCCTCCTGGGTCCCATTCACGCGTAACCGTTTCCCTGGACTGTAACTGGCCCCAAGTCATTTATTAACATAAGAGTTTTTCATTCCACACTTATAACAAAAAATTTTTAATGAACAAGGACAATCACGGAAGGTATGACCTATGTCATCACAATTATATCATATAGTTAAATTATTATTTTTATTTTCAGTGCTATTCAATAAATTAGGACGGACATTTTCGGATGATTGGACAGACAAAATTTCTAACGGACTACACGAAGAAATCTTTGGTTTTTGATTTTTGACTAGAATTTCAGGTACGTGTGTGTTAATTTCTGTTTCGGAATCTAATTCGTTAATATAATGCCTCCTAGGACGAATTTGGTCTTCTGCCGTCTCACCTATCTCTCGCCAATTACGTTCTAGTTTACGACACATCTTGTCGAGTTGGCTCAAGGTGACCACGGTTTGTAGAACCAACGCTTTTTTGTAGCTCGGGAACAAATTATAACGGAGACCGCTCAAAAATTCATCGTCCGAGATCTCCTGCTGTAGACGCAATCGCAGACATTCCATATCCAACCGGTAATCCGAAAATTTCTCCCTTGGTTTCTGCTTGCGTGCTTCCATCATCCGCTTTACATCACCATCCTCCTCGCCTTCGTCAAACTCCACTTTCATTGCCGCTTTCAGCTGGGACCAAGATGCGTGTGGATTCCTCCGGATGAACTGCCAATACCAGATGTGGGCTGTTCCTTTTAGTAGCTGGTTGATGGCTAGTACCAAGCTCTCTACTGGATAGCTGTCCCCCCTCGCAAGAGTTTCCACTCGTAATAAAAATACAGACAGCGTCAACATTTTTCCAGTGCCGTCGAATTGAATCCGCCAATTTGACACTGGATTACGACGATGCACATTATCGACAGGTAACTTAACATTTTCATCGTCACTGCTATTTACTTCTGTTCTCGTTCTAGGGGGAACACCAGTAGGCGGTACCGCGGCCAGTTCATCCGCCGGCTGATGGAATTGCCGGTAGTCATCCCTTACAGCTCCAATAAGGTTTGACTGTCGCTGGTGCTCTGCGTAGTTCATACTCAACCGCTGAAATTGGTCTCGCACTTCCTGCATCTGTTGTTGCTGTACTGCTAATGCTTTTTCCAGTTTCTGGATCCGCTGACGTTCATAATTCTGCGAGGATTGTTTCGGGAGTGAGTAATCCATATTTGATGAAAATTTTTGACGATTGTTGTTTCGATGATAGTTATTACGGCCAGAATTAGTATTAGCTCGTCGAACATCCGCATTGAGTGGCGCGATTCATGTAGACGGAAATCGATAGTTGTCCGGGTTTGCACGTGGTGACGCTTGATAGCTCCAGGCTAAATTCCTCGCTGGCAATGTCGACAATGGCAGACTTTTGGGACCCGAAACCTGTGGAGTATCCAACGGCCGCACCCCTACTGCTTGCAGATCCGAGAATACGTCAGCCCTTCGCTCCGCTGGTTTTCCCATTGGGGTCACCTTCGGTGTCGCTCCAGTAGCCCCTAGAATTGGATGTCCAATTATGGTGAGCGGGGCAGCTAATGGACGGACCAACTCATCATCCTCGTCGATCGCTTCTAATTGAGGTTCTGAAGGTTCAGGTAATTTTGATGTAATTTGTTTTTGTTTATACTGACGCAACTTTTCTAAATTCTCTTTTAGTTCATAAATTCCTTTCCTGATCGCCCCGGAGGAACTCGGTTGAACATTTTTCAATCGGTTTAAGCGATCCCATACGTGGAAGCTTTTTGTGGTGGCGATGTCTAGAGCGTTGGAATTACCATCTCTAATGCCGTTGGTAATCAATGCTCGTACAGCTTCGATCTTCGCCTTGCAGATGTTCAGTTCAGCCTCTGGATCTGGAATTACGGCTACAGGTAATCGTCGTTTTTGTTTATTCTCCAAATCCAGAGCCAAACTCAAATTAGAATATTTATCCGATACATTTTCAGAGGGAACATATAGATTCCGGATTTTCAGTTCATAGCTAAGTTCGTCGTCGTCCAGCAGAACTGGGTCTATCACATGCCGGAAACTATCCACGATATTTAATTTTTTTTTCTAATGAAATACTAATAATAACTAAACTACAGTACTATAGCTACTAAATAATAATAATAATAAATAATTGATTGTAAATTTAATAAATAATTCCCAAAAAAAATTTTTATACCTACTTACTAATACTATTGTAAAATTAAACCTAGAATAAATAAAAAAGAATTAGAAATATATAAACCCGACTTCACCTTACAAAAAAAATAAAAAAATAAATAAATAAATAACAATCAGTGTATAAAATAACAGCACCTTTGTAAATATAAATTACAAAAATTGTAAATATAAATACCACAAAATTTGTATATATAAATAACAAAAAATATCTGTAATTATAAATAACAAAACTGGAAATATAATAACACTGATTGTAACTACCCACTAATAATAACAAATACAAACGTAACCAAAACCGAACTATACTAACTAATAATACATAAACTAATTCTAATAAATAAATAACAATTATTGTAAAAAATTTAAATTAGAAAATAAATAAAAGAAATTTACAAAAAAAAACTACTTAATACTACTTTAATAAATAACAATAAAAAAAATATAAATAAACTATTACCACTACCCAATAACTAATAAACCTATCCTAATAATAAGTCTAACTCCCACCAATAAATAATAATAAAAAAAATCTAACTATTTAATATTAACTACTTCCTAGCAAAAATTCTTATTCCGCTCTGACGACCCCGGAGTATTGAACACACCTTATATTTTTATAATTTTATAATAATTCTATTACCGCAATTTGGTTCTACACTATTTTTAATTGCTCTAGTACCTTTATTATTTTTTCACAGCTGTCCCCAGTTAATACTAAACAGCTGTCACACAAAATTATAAATTTTATAAATATTTTAATAAATTTAATAAATAAATGTTGTTTTAAATCAAAAACCGAATTTTGGGTTTTTTTTTTTTGTTTTTTATTGTAGGTTCGCAGAAATATTTTCCTCGGAAGTGATTCTTGTTTTTTTTTAATATTACAAATAATATTACTATTGTATTTCTATGAGAAAAAAAAATTGATGAGGATACAACGAGCGTTGAGTGACCCATTGTAGCAGAAATTACAGGAATGGGAGGAGCAGATAAAACCAAGGAACAGGACTAATAGGATGAGTGAAGGATGCGGGAAAGGAATCTTCCGCCTTAAAATGTATTCCTTCCAGTTCACATACCGAAAAAATTTAAATAAATAGACAACAATTTTGTCACATAAAAGACAACAAAAACAACGTTGATAGGAATATATCCAGACAACTGGGTCATATTCTAACTATCTCCGCTATTTTTGGTGAAAATAAATAACGAAAAAAATAAATAACAGATATCTGGAGGACAAATCGAGGACAACCTAAATTTTTATCTTACTCCAGCTCTATTACTTACCCCGCTATACCAGACTGATAGGACAAAAACATGGACAACCATGTCACGCTCTAACTATCAGCGGTACAAAAAAAATAAATAATTAACACAACAATACTACGAAATTCTCGTTTTTATGTGAACTGGTTGGAAGTCATCCAAGGCAAAAGGGGACGAATTAGTTGGCGATACAATGGCCACACCAACTCCATCCGAACTCATCCTCAGAACCAAACCAATTCTGATGAAGTTGATACAAAAAAAAATTTTCATTACAAAAAAATTCGGGTGACCAAACGTCACTGGAATTTTTCTAAGTTCTTTGGCCATAAACAGTTTGGGCGCCAACTGTAACGAGATCCAAATTTATTGGATTTGTTATCTGAAGATAGGTTCGGAGGAGAAGGGTTCGGGAGCTGAAAGTGTTGGGCGCCAGGTCTGAGTGACCTAGCCACAGTCACTATGGAAAGCAAGACCAAGAATTAATTTTTCTTTTATAAACAAAAAAAAACTAATTCCCTTTTCTTTTACTTCCATGATCATTGGGATTTCCTCCTTGTTGCCGGCTCAGCACAGTCTCTGGGGCGTGGGTCGACCAATGATCCTACTAACCATCATACCACCAACACATGTTCTCTTCAATCCAACACATTGATTACGTCATAATCAATGATGGACCAAAGAAGAACATGGAAATGAAAAAGGAAAAGGACAACTAGAAGGAATTCTGCGACTCCGGATCACTCATCTGTCCCGACTTATTCTGCCATGTTGAATATACAAAAATTCCAAGAATACACAAAAAAAAAAATTTTGCAACAAAAAAAACCCAACAGGGACTCAGCACTCCCAACGATGTCCCGATGGACCTGCTCAATCCACCACACAAAATTTATATATATAAAAATAAATAATAACACCAATGTATTTTTGTTTTAAATAATTATTAATTTTGGTTGTATATTTAAAAAAAATTTTAATAAATGGAATTTAATTTTACGTTATATATATAATATATAATTTATTAAAAAAAAAATATGAATCAAATTTTATATTTTTTTATAATTTAATTTATTAAAAAAAACTAATAGAACAGGAAAAAAAATTCTCACATACCTTTTTTACTACTACTTAATTAGGATGAGACTGCTCCTGACATGTCCGGATCAGCTGCACCTAGATTCTAAAATTTTGGACATAGATAAATTTTTGTTATATTACAATAGATCACTCCACAATTTTTCTTCTTTAGAGTTTATATGTTTTTTTTTTGTTTCGTGAAAATTAATAATTAATTTGTTTTTTTTTTTCACGAATATACTTTAAAAGGTTTTTTTTTTTTCCTTTTAAAAAAAAAACTGATAAAAATTTCAAATTTTACACAAAAAAAAACAACTTTTATGTAAAAAAAAAACGAGTGACCAAAAAAAACTGACAAGATGATCAACAAGCCGGTATCCAGCGCCACGGTTATCATCCGACTCCTCGATTTTTTTTTTGCTTTTTTTCAAAAATTTTCCAATTATGGCCTTTATTTGACCCAAGGGTTAAATCAAGAACATTCTTTGTATTTTTTCTCATTTTCGAAAATTTATACTAATTCACCACCACCAACACGACCTCTGGTTGTTAATATACAAAGACTTTACACATGTAACCAACTTCACGACATATATTTTTTTATCTGACTGACATTTATAACTATAACAATAACAAACAACATGGCAGAATGGTTTACGCCGATTTAAGTAAATTATTTAGATTTTATTTTATACTAATATTAATAATTATATTTTTCAGATATCTCGGGTGTCACAACACTTCATATTATAAAAATCTTATTATACTTTAAAGTGATACAAAAAACTCTTTAATACAAAAAATTTATATAAACTTATTACAAATAGATAAAAACGCACAATTTGCAATTTTAACTTGAGAAAAAATTTTAATTTGAGCTTATATGCATAAAAAAATTCGTGTATTATAATGGTCGATCTAAATGTGTGTGTACCCCAAAAAATTATGTATTTATTATAATTATGTATTTTGAAGTTATTCGAAAAGAGGAAATAATAAAATTGAAACTGGGTTAAATATTGGGATAGGTTAAGGTTTGAAATATATAATATATAATAAATTTAATATACTTTCATTGTGCTTTTTTTTCATTTTTGGTTTAAAAACATTATTTATATACTTTTATTTTGCAAGAAAAAAAATAATAATTTTATAAGATAAATTTTGATATGTGATTTTTACATATTTATTTTAAAAAAAAAAAGGATTTATAAAGGATTTTTTTTATATATATATATTTTATATAAGGAATATTGTTTTTTTTTTGTATTTAAATATTTTTGTTTTTATTTTTTGGCCATTTTTACAAAAAAAAAACTTTACAAAATTAGATTAAACAATTTTTTTTAAACATTTTTTCATTTTTAAATAAAAATCAATTTTTTAACATTTAAACATTTTTTTTTAAATTTTACTTTGAACAATTTTTAATTTAGACAATTTTCTTTTAAACAATTTTTTCTTAAAAATTCAAAAATTTTCATTTTTTAATTATTTAATAATTGACCAAAAAAATATATTGTGTTGTTTTCCATTATTAATACAATCAAATTTTGCGTTATAATAATTATATAAAATAAAGAAGAACCGTACCTTCCTATTTTGTTATTCATTTTTATTTAAAGATTTAATATATATTAAATTTTCTTTTATAAACTCGAATATAAATAATTTTTATTGATATTTATATATTTTAATATATTTACAAAAAAAATTAACTTACTACTTTTATATTATTTTTTCTGTTAAAAACTTCTATTACTGCTTCTTCTTCTGCTACCAGTTACTTTTTATTTATTTATTTATTTATTTACGTTTAGTACAAACATATTACAACATATTTGTTCGAGTCAGATTTAAAGTGGACTGTATAAATTCTTGGTTTATTTTCTGCTCGACTCTAATAATTTAATTTTACCATTAAAGTTTGATTAAATGATAAGACTGTATATTTTTAAACGTTATAATGATATATTTATTGAAATTAACTCTACAATTGACTAATGACGAAAGAGAGATTTTAATGTTGTACATTAATTTATAATATTTCAAATATATTCAAATTACGTTACTTTTAATTAAATATAATACATTTTAAAAAATATAATAGATTGTGGTGAATTTCATTTCCCGCTGTTCCCTTTCTGCTGGTTTCTATATAGACTGCTTTCCATATATACGATATGAAGTTAGCCGCATCTTAAATTGTTGATCATGACCAGATCAGCTGGTTGATGTGTCAACATTCTCGGGCGCCTTGAACAATTAGTTCAATAAAAACAATAATAAAGTTTGTTTTGTTTTCTCGTGCGGGTATATGAAAATAAAAATAAAAATTATATTTATATGGCGTAACATAAATTAAATAAGAAAATAATAATATTCTTATTCGGTAGTGTTGTGATTAATGTTGATAAATGTTTTTAATTACTTTATTTAGTGTTAGTGATTTTTAGATTAAATTTTTGTATGTAAATAATATGTTTTTTATTGTATTCACTAATCAGAATCACTAATGATAAAAAAAAGTTCAGTGTTTGTAAATTAATTCATTAATAAAAGTTCATGTTTTTTTTTTTTGTTTTTTTTTTATAACACAAATATTAAGTTAAATGTTTTTCTTATGTTTGTAACACAATAATATTAAATTGAAATATTTGTTTTTTATATTAGTGTTCTTATGTTGTTTTTTGATTTGTGTTATCGTCAATTATATTTGTTTTTTCGTCGGAATAATTATCTACGATCGGTAATAAACACACCTTTTGTACCGACCGTTTAAAGGTGTTTTGCGCAGTCCGAACCGATACAACGCGAGTTAGACCATCTTGACCGGGATGGACTTCTATAATCCGCGCGAGTGGTCAATGCGTTGGCGGTGAATTTTCGGATTTTAATATGACAATATCTCCAATTTTTATATTATCATGTTGGACATTCCATTTTGGTCGACGTTGTAATCTGGATAAATAATCATTTTTCCATTGATCCCAGAAATCTTGGTAAAGCTTTTGAATATATTGCCATCTATCTAGATGGTTTAATTTTATATTGTTTAACTTAATTTCAGGTGGAGTGTTTAAAGCATCCATGATCAAAAAATGTCCAGGAGTTAAAACGTTAAGATCGTCTGTGGACGATGTTTTTTATTTATTTATTTATTTATTTAACCAAACAAGGTATACACATCTTAAATCTATATCTTAAATACTAAGATTATTTTTATTTATTTATTTATTTATAATTTATAATTTAACCTAATTGAATATAAAATAAAATATTAACTATTAACTGTTATTGGTAATTAAATTTAAATTTACATTAAAGTTTTTGTATCTTAAAAATATATAAAGACATTGTTTCTTAAAATAAAATACAAATTACTATAGCAATGTAAGCATATTCAGGCAGGATTAGATAAGGAATGAATAAGGTTAGTCTTGAAGGTGGCTTTCGAGATATTAGGGGAGAAATTATTGCTGTGTGAATTAAAAGTTATGCAGCATCTCTTAATTGGTTCATTCTTGGCATATTCTTTCGTGTGTGGATAGGTTTTTAAGAGGCTAGTGTGTCTTGTTCGTCTGACGTCGTCATTAAACTTAATTCTATTTATTATAGAAGTTACGTCAATTTTACCTTTCAATACGTCAAAGGTGAAGCAAGAGGTGAGCACTGAGCGTCTTGTAGAAAGAGGAATGATATTAAGTAACTTAAGTCTATGTGAGTAGCTTGGTAAATTTGTGAAGTCATTGGGGTTATGTAAATTACGTAATGCAAATAGAAGAAATTGTTTTTGAATAGATTCGATTCTTTTGCTATGAGTTTGGAAAAAAGGGTCCCAGATAGGACAGGCGTATTCAAGGATCGGACGGACGAGAGCACAGAATAATGATTTGGTTACCCAGACATTGTTAAATTCCTTTGCTCTTCTTTTGATGAAACCTAGTAGTTTTTTTGCTCTACAGATGATTTGGTCAATATGACATGTAAAACTGAGCTTTGTGTCTAACAAAATACCCAAGTCATTGATTTGATTGACCCGATGAAGCTGCGTACCATTTATATGGTAGTTATGTAGCAATGTCGATTTCTTACGAGAAAAAGTAATTGTGTGACACTTTTTAACATTCAGGTCTAACTTATTGGCGATACACCAATTTTCTAAGTCCTGAAGTTTATTTTCAAGGAAGATAGTATCAGACACATTATCAATAATTTTATATACTTTTAGGTCATCGGCATAGAAGAGGTGTGAAATGTCACTGAGACAGTCTGAAAGATCTTTAATAAATATGTTAAATAGAAGGGGTCCTAGGTGACTACCCTGAGGAACACCTGATGTGACATTAATAGGAGATGAAATGAGTCCTTGGAATCTAACAAATTGAGTCCTATTACTAAGATATGAGAAGATCCAGTTTAACATTGGCCCTTTAATTCCAATAGAGTAAAGTTTGTTTTTTAGAATATGGTGGTCAACGCTATCAAAAGCCTTACTAAAATCTGTGTACACCGCATCTATCTGGTGACCTTTTTCCATGTTACATAGAATTTCGGAAGTGAATAACATTAAGTTAGTGGTAGTGGAGCGACCTTTCCTGAAACCATGCTGCTGGTCATTTAAAAGCGGATTAATTATAGAGGAAATTTTGTCACATACCAATTTTTCAAAAAGCTTCGGGATAGCTGATAAGATGGCAATCCCTCTATAATTGGCTACATCGCATTTGTCACCACTTTTATAAATTGGTGTTAAAAAGGAAGATTTCCATTCAGATGGGAAGATACCAAGAGATAAAGATTTATTAAAGATTAAATTTAACGGGATTGACAAATGTTGTGCACAATTATGAAGA
The DNA here is from genome assembly GCA_949752835.1 of Empis stercorea. NCBI lineage: Eukaryota > Metazoa > Arthropoda > Insecta > Diptera > Empididae > Empis > Empis stercorea. The sequence goes on from OX457089.1 coordinate 31,012,594, forward strand.
AAGCTGGGTGGTATTAAATCAGGTCCGGGACCTTTTTTAATATCCAAATTCCGTAGCTCATTAAAAATTTCTTCACAGGTTAGCGATAAAGAGTTAACTATAGATGCAGAAGTGGAATGGGAAAGGTTATTATTAGGCTGAGAAGGGGGACGATAAACCTCGCGGAAACGATCTGCGAACATATTGCAAATATCGCTAGGTGAGGAAGATGATATATTGTCCTTGAACATAGTGGAAGGATAACCATTGCTTTTCCTTTTTAAATTGACAAAATCGAAGAATTTTTTGGGATCAGTTATAATGGTTTGGCTAATATTACTAATGTAATTATCATATGATTCTCTGGATTGGGTTGAGAATTCAGCTGCTAGATTCTGATGGTTCTGTAATAATTCAGCATCAGGATTAGGAGCCTTCTTAATTTTCAAATACAATTTGTTTCTATGATTACGTAATGCTCTCAGATCCTTGTTCAACCATGGTTCAGTAAGTTTGTCCTTTTTTACTATTTTAGGGACATTCAGTTCTATAATATTGAAAATTTCATTATAAAATACTGACGAATTGTAATCAAGGTCGTTAGATGATAGTATGCTAGTCCAGTTAATTGCTGCCAGAGCATTGTTGATACTATCATAGTCAGCGTTTTTGAAATCAAATACAACTTTTTTGTTGTAAGACTTATTAAACGTAACCTGTGACGTAGGGAGTTCAACAATGATAGCTGTGTGATGTACAGAATTAGAAAAAAGATTGACTGTTGTATCGGCAGTTGTAATAAGTGCTTCGTCATATGAGTTAGTGAATACTACATCTAGCCATCTCCCGTTGCTGTTAGGGAAACCGTTAATTTGCTGAATATCGTTGTTGTAAAATAGATCAAAAAGGGTAAAATCAATTTCGTCAGTAAAATTAACTGGAAGCAGGTGTCCGTCTAAATTATCCTTCACAAATTGAAGCTTTGGACGATTAAAATCGCCGTAGATAAAAATTTTATCATTTTCAGTCATGGAGTTAATGATTGTTCGTGATGAATCACAAAATTCATTATATATACTTTCGTCAGAATTTGGTGGGATATAAACTGCACCAATATATAAGTTATTTTTATTGATTAGTATATTAATGAATTTGTGTTCAAAGTAACGTGATTGGACTGTAGATACATTACAGTGTGAAATTGAGTTACGTACTGCAATCAAAACTCCACCACCTCTTGATAGACCAGAAGCATTATAATCTCTGTCATTTCTGTAGATGGTCCATTCGCTATTAAAAATTTCTTGGTTATTGAAAGTCTCGTTAAGCCAAGTTTCAGTGATAATTATGATATCGAATTGGCTCGAGCTTGCGTCAATAAATAAATTCTTTATTTTGCCTCTAATACCACCACAATTATGATAAAAAATTCTGAGAGGACTTGATGGATTAACAGTAGAAGATTTATAGGGGACAAGAGATTTAGAAGAAAGGTATGTAGAATGGTTTTTTTTCACGGTTGTGTTTATTACTCTGGGGGAGACGAAAAAACTTGTCCTGGTTTTCCTGCAGTTTTTGCAATTGTGTAGTGTGCTTTGCTTTAATATGGGACGCAAATGTAGCTAGTTCTTGGTCAATCTGAGCGCTCGAAAACCCGAGTTGGTCATGATATTTGTAGTATAATGATTTAAGACTACTAAAGTCAGTAGGAAAACCTTCCTTTTGAATGGAGACCAACGTGCTAGTTTTGGTTCTGCCATCTATACAAGTATCATCAGGTTGCTTGTGCAGATAGGCCAAAAAAAAACGTACGTTCTCAGAAAGTCTATGTTCTCTAAGGCGCCCCAATAAATATCTGTTTTCAGAACTGTCGATAGAATTTACTGTGTGCTTTATTTTAGGAGGAAAAAGTGGATCTAAAAAAGAATTGCTTTGAAGAGTACTGTGGGGGGAGGGGGCTTTCTTATGTGAATAATTGAGTGTTTCTCGCTGTAAATTAGTGGGATTTCTCCTAATATTATTATTATTATTATTATTGCTTAAAACATAGACTTCGTCAGTTTTTGGAGCCTCTTCGATGGTATCTAGGTTGAAACAAGGTCGGTTGTGAGCTGACTTGGATCTGTGAGAGGTGGCGTGAGGTATAGATGTGAAAGTAGTCTGTTTTGTAGTTAGAATGTTGGTGTTAGTGTGATTTTGTAACTGTAACTGTGAGGTCGCTTGTTGCCTTGGTGCTGAATGAATTATTGCAGTGTGCATAATATCATTGGATCTAGGAGGATGTGTGAAGTTAGCCTGGGGTACAGGGGTGGTAGTAGGAAGTAGGAGAGGGGTGGTTTCAGGGGGGAAAGGATGGTTACCTTCATAAATGTCATTAATGTTAATAGGAAGAGGACTATTAGTAATAGAAATATTAGTGGCGTTAGTAGAAATTGTTTTATTAGGAAGGGATATAAAAGGAAGAATAGGATTCAGTGTTCGTCCTTGCACAAAGTTATGATATTTAGTGTTAATACTACTACTGTTAATATTGTTAATTGGCAAAATGAGATTAGGAATAATCGGGGAATTTGTTTTTGGCAAGTTTGTTTTATTAGAGGTTGTGCAATTAATGTCCGTGATTATGTTCTTAGTATTTTTTACACTTTTATTACTAATATTAATATTCTTATAATTAATCCATTTCTTAAATATAAAATTACCTAAATCAAGATATTCATTTCTGGGGCCAGTGAAGAGCCATGCAAATTTAGTAGGTATCTCTACTTTGAGAGATGAACTATTTCTCTTAATTTTTCTGGATGCTGGTCGCACTATGGAGCAGGAAGCGACATCTATATGTAAGTCCTGTACTAGATATTTCATTAATGATGACTTATCGCCACCAGTTACGTGGAAGGTTGTTAGATCACATTGAGAAGTGGTGCGCCTATTTTTTTTTATTTTTTTTTTTGACGTTTTTTTATTTGACGAAACACTGGTATTAGCATTACTTAGTTTTTCTATTCTTCTACACCAATCCTTTTTAGACCAAAGCACGCCAAATTTTGTGATATTCACCTCGGGGGATTTTTGTGGTGAAGCAAGTGGATCTGGACCATCAGAAGTTACATGAGTTCGTGGTCTAGGTACTGGTTGAATCAATTCTGGACCATTAGAAGTTACATGAATTAGTGATCTAGGTCTTGGTGCAGGTTTAATTAATTCTGGCGTCAGCGGAGTTTTTCGTAGTTGTGATGGTGACATTGACTGTGGGTCTGCTAAATTACGAACGCAATTATTGTCAGAGCTCGTACTAATAGAGTTTTTTATATCGGCGAGAGTAGTCTTTATTTCAAGAATTTCAGATGATATAAGTTCATGATTTAGAGTTGGTCCATTGAGCGAAAGTGGATGTAAAGAGTCGAGTTTGGCAGTAAACAATGAAATATTAGACGCTATTTCATTATGCAGAGATCTCATATCTCTCATGATAGTCAACAGCGTACTAGATGTTTCAGTTTTTAATGGAAATGCAAGCTCATTTTCAATTAAGGACGTTAACTTAGATGTGAGCTGTGTTGATATATCTGTAACTGATTCTTTCAATACAGGAACTATATCTTCAGAAATATTGCTAGATAGAGTATCGAAATTTTTAGCCATCTCATTGAAGCAATCGCTATTGTTTTTTATAAACTGACTTTGTCTAGCGATTAAGTCATCTTTTTCACGATTGAGATTCGATATATTCCGAGTGATACCATCATACATGCTTCTCAGAAGAAATTCTGTATTTTGGCAGTCGGTGCATATAAAATAATCTTCCAAAGAGTGGTGATACCAGTCCCTAGAAGCACCAATGCACGCACCATGGAGTCTACGGTTACAAAAAGCTTTACATTTTACCAATTTAGATGAATTGTCGTAGGCAGAACAATGTTGCATATCACATTTGAAATTCATTGTAATGTAAATTATGTTTAAAAAACAACAAATTTATAATATGTGTCAATAAATTATTTTACAAGTTAAGTAAAGTAATTATTTTTGTTGTTGTAATTAAATTGAAATATGAAAAAAAAATATATATATATATATTTAAAAATGCATATATTTAAAAAGCACAAAAAAAAAAAATATATAAATGTACATATATATAGTTGCAAATTTGTCAATAAACATACAAAAACTCGGACATAATGGTCTGGAATTTAAAGCTGCTTCAATTTGACAGAGTAATGTACCGTATTCTTCAAATGTTAATTTTGCATTACCTGTTAAGCGCTTTAAATGAAATTTAATAGATTTTACACCAGCTTCCCATAACCCGCCGAAATGTGGTGAAGCTGGAGGGTTAAAGTGCCATTGTGTACCTAAAGTAGTCAGTTTATCAGCTATTTCGGTTGACCATTGTGATTGAATGAGCTTCATGTCTTTTATAAATTCATTATTTGCTCCTACAAAATTTGTACCGCAATCGCTGTGAAGATTTTTACAAATTCCGCGACGTGAAGTAAATCTTCTAAAAGCCGAAATAAAGGCTGCAGAACTAAGTTCACTGACTAGTTCTATATGAATCGCTTTGGTACACAAACAAATGAAAATTGCGATGTAACATTTTAAAAAGGTTTTACAGCGTCCTTTGTACGCTTTAATTTCTAAAGGACCAGCATAATCGACGCCTGCGTTGTAAAATGGTCGAGCAACTTGAACGCGTGATGCGGGTAAGTTTCCCATTAATTGTGTTGATTCTTTAGCTAAAAATCTAAAACAAATTAAACATTTTTTAAGATTTTTCTTCCAATTTTTCCAATTTTTTTTTTGTAAATATGCCGTGACTAATTTAAGACCACCGTGTTGAGTTTTTATATGTGCGTCTTGAATAATTAAATCAGAAAAATGCGATTTTTTTGATGTTTTTGTGCAAAAGGTAAATTGGAGTTTTGTAATCTGCCACCTACTCGAATAATTTTATTTTCATCCAAGAATGGACATAAAGTTAAAATATGACTATTTTTCGAAATTTCAGTTTTTTCTATTAATTTTATTTTTTCTGAATAAAAATGATCATCTTGAATAAAACGAATGAGAAAATTTAGCGAATTTTCTATTTCTACAACAGACAGTGGATCAGTTAAACGCTGTTTATGTGTGCATTTAAAATTATGTACAGCTCTGAAGCAATATGAAAAAACTCTAATTAATTTGGTAAGTTGTGAATATTTATTTATGATTTCATGAATATACGAAATTGTTATTGTATTTACTAAAATTTTAATTTCCTTTTTTTCTAGATTCGTGTCGTTTATATTTTGCTGTTGACAATCTATAATAGTTGGATTTTTTAAAAAGTTGGGACCATTCCACCAGATTTTGCAGTTTTCCATCTGATCTGGAAGTAATCCCCGAGAAGCTACATCAGCTGGATTTTCTTTAGTACCAACATGACGCCAACAGTTTGGATTGGTAAGTGATTGAATTATTGAAACTCTGTTCGCTACAAAGTTTTCCATTTTGCAGGTGGTGACTGAATCCATGCTAAGGTGATCATAGAATCTGTCCAGGCATACAAATTCATATTTTGAAATTGCATCGCTTGCTGCACAATTTTAATCAGCTTCGCCAATAACACAGCTGCCAATAATTCTAAACGGGGTAGTGACATACGTTTTAATGGTGCTACTTTGGTTTTTGCGTTAATTAGTTGTACCTTAATACTTCCGGATTCATCTTCAAAACGTAGGTAAATAACAGCAGCATAAGCTTTTTCTGATGCATCACTAAACCCATGTAATTCAATTTTTTTAGATTTTTGTGTGGTTTGGATCCAGCGCGGTATGTGAATTTTTGACAAGTTCGGAAGTTGCTGACGATATATTAACCATTTTTGTTGTATATCCGATGAAACTGTATCATCCCAGCCGCATTGTTGTAACCATAGTTCCTGCATAAGTAATTTCGCTGACACTATGCAAGGAGATATCCAGCCAAGTGGATCAAACAATCGTGCTATATCCGACAAAATTGCTCGTTTTTAAATTATTGTTGGTTCGTTTGGTAAGTTAACTTTGAACTGGAATACATCTCTGGCTGGATGCCATTGTATGCCCAACGCCTTGATGTATTCTTCTTTTTCGAAATCTAATGGTAAATTAATTTCTCTTTCATTTTCAGGAATTTGTTCTAATATTTTTTCGTTATTGCTGGCCCATTTTCGCAATGGAAATCCAGCTCGATTTGTTGCAGCTATTAATTCTGTTTGAGCATCAATGGCATCCTGAATCGAATCAGCTCCATACATCACATCGTCGACAGAAAGGTTATTTTTTAACACGTGAGATGCGACTGGAAAATCTGCTTGTTCATCATCAGCCAATTGATGTAAGGTACGTATCGCTAAATATGGTGCACATGATGTGCCAAAAGTTACTGTCTTCAATGCGTACGTTTTGATCTCCGCTGCCGTATTATCTCTCCAACATATGATTTGATACATAGAATCTTCAGGATGTATCCAAATTTGTCGATACATCTTGGTGATATCAGCTGAAAATGCAATTTTAAACTTCCTCCATTCCATGATAATGGTAGTTAGCTCATTTTGTAATTTAGGACCATTTAATAATTTTTTGTTAAGAGAATCACCATTTATATCTTTACAGGAAGCATCGAAGACAACACGTAGTTTTGTTGTTGTGGATTCCTTGAAGACTGCGTGATGTGGGAGATAATAAACTGCTCCATCTTCAGCAGCATGGACTTCTTGCATTTGACCTAACTTTAAATAATCGGTAATACAATCCACATACATTTCTTTTAATTTTGGATTATTTATAAATTTTTTTTCTAATTGCAACAATCTTCTTATTGCAGATTTTTTTGAATTTTTGAACACTGGCCGTACCTCATTTCTGAAAGGTAAACGGACCTCATAACGACCATCTAATCTACGGTTATGCGTCGTAGCATAATGACTTTGGCAATACTTTTCTTCTTCGGTGAAGATACGACCTTCTACTACTTCTTCCAGTTCCCAAAATCGCTTAAGTTGGGCATCTAAATCAATTGACTGATGATGAACCGCAACACTTTTACGATGGGAATCGACTACCTGACCGGAAAGGATCCACCCTAATTCAGAACATTGCGCTATAGGCGAATCTGGGGGGCCTTTGATGAGACCATCTAGAATAATAGCTGAATGTGCATCGGCTCCTAATAAAATATCAATTCTACCAGGTATATAAAATAGTGGATCAGCTAAATTTAAACCATTTAAATGATATAAATTGACAACATTTATTTTTTCCGATGGCAGTTCATTTGTTAAATTTGGAAATACGAAGGCATCTAATTTTAATTCGAAATTTTTATTGTATTGTGAATACAATGTAAGTAAAACTTTATTTTTTACTGAAAATTTTTGAATAATTTCTAGCCGCTCTTTCGCATTCGGTGCATATAAAATAATCTTCCAAAGAGTGGTGATACCAGTCCCTAGAAGCACCAATGCACGCACCATGGAGTCTACGGTTACAAAAAGCTTTACATTTTACCAATTTAGATGAATTGTCGTAGGCAGAACAATGTTGCATATCACATTTGAAATTCATTGTAATGTAAATTATGTTTAAAAAACAACAAATTTATAATATGTGTCAATAAATTATTTTACAAGTTAAGTAAAGTAATTATTTTTGTTGTTGTAATTAAATTGAAATATGAAAAAAAAATATATATATATATATTTAAAAATGCATATATTTAAAAAGCACAAAAAAAAAAAATATATAAATGTACATATATATAGTTGCAAATTTGTCAATAAACATACAAAAACTCGGACATAATGGTCTGGAATTTAAAGCTGCTTCAATTTGACAGAGTAATGTACCGTATTCTTCAAATGTTAATTTTGCATTACCTGTTAAGCGCTTTAAATGAAATTTAATAGATTTTACACCAGCTTCCCATAACCCGCCGAAATGTGGTGAAGCTGGAGGGTTAAAGTGCCATTGTGTACCTAAAGTAGTCAGTTTATCAGCTATTTCGGTTGACCATTGTGATTGAATGAGCTTCATGTCTTTTATAAATTCATTATTTGCTCCTACAAAATTTGTACCGCAATCGCTGTGAAGATTTTTACAAATTCCGCGACGTGAAGTAAATCTTCTAAAAGCCGAAATAAAGGCTGCAGAACTAAGTTCACTGACTAGTTCTATATGAATCGCTTTGGTACACAAACAAATGAAAATTGCGATGTAACATTTTAAAAAGGTTTTACAGCGTCCTTTGTACGCTTTAATTTCTAAAGGACCAGCATAATCGACGCCTGCGTTGTAAAATGGTCGAGCAACTTGAACGCGTGATGCGGGTAAGTTTCCCATTAATTGTGTTGATTCTTTAGCTAAAAATCTAAAACAAATTAAACATTTTTTAAGATTTTTCTTCCAATTTTTCCAATTTTTTTTTTGTAAATATGCCGTGACTAATTTAAGACCACCGTGTTGAGTTTTTATATGTGCGTCTTGAATAATTAAATCAGAAAAATGCGATTTTTTTGATGTTTTTGTGCAAAAGGTAAATTGGAGTTTTGTAATCTGCCACCTACTCGAATAATTTTATTTTCATCCAAGAATGGACATAAAGTTAAAATATGACTATTTTTCGAAATTTCAGTTTTTTCTATTAATTTTATTTTTTCTGAATAAAAATGATCATCTTGAATAAAACGAATGAGAAAATTTAGCGAATTTTCTATTTCTACAACAGACAGTGGATCAGTTAAACGCTGTTTATGTGTGCATTTAAAATTATGTACAGCTCTGAAGCAATATGAAAAAACTCTAATTAATTTGGTAAGTTGTGAATATTTATTTATGATTTCATGAATATACGAAATTGTTATTGTATTTACTAAAATTTTAATTTCCTTTTTTTCTAGATTCGTGTCGTTTATATTTTGCTGTTGACAATCTATAATAGTTGGATTTTTTAAAAAGTTGGGACCATTCCACCAGATTTTGCAGTTTTCCATCTGATCTGGAAGTAATCCCCGAGAAGCTACATCAGCTGGATTTTCTTTAGTACCAACATGACGCCAACAGTTTGGATTGGTAAGTGATTGAATTATTGAAACTCTGTTCGCTACAAAGTTTTCCATTTTGCAGGTGGTGACTGAATCCATGCTAAGGTGATCATAGAATCTGTCCAGGCATACAAATTCATATTTTGAAATTGCATCGCTTGCTGCACAATTTTAATCAGCTTCGCCAATAACACAGCTGCCAATAATTCTAAACGGGGTAGTGACATACGTTTTAATGGTGCTACTTTGGTTTTTGCGTTAATTAGTTGTACCTTAATACTTCCGGATTCATCTTCAAAACGTAGGTAAATAACAGCAGCATAAGCTTTTTCTGATGCATCACTAAACCCATGTAATTCAATTTTTTTAGATTTTTGTGTGGTTTGGATCCAGCGCGGTATGTGAATTTTTGACAAGTTCGGAAGTTGCTGACGATATATTAACCATTTTTGTTGTATATCCGATGAAACTGTATCATCCCAGCCGCATTGTTGTAACCATAGTTCCTGCATAAGTAATTTCGCTGACACTATGCAAGGAGATATCCAGCCAAGTGGATCAAACAATCGTGCTATATCCGACAAAATTGCTCGTTTTTAAATTATTGTTGGTTCGTTTGGTAAGTTAACTTTGAACTGGAATACATCTCTGGCTGGATGCCATTGTATGCCCAACGCCTTGATGTATTCTTCTTTTTCGAAATCTAATGGTAAATTAATTTCTCTTTCATTTTCAGGAATTTGTTCTAATATTTTTTCGTTATTGCTGGCCCATTTTCGCAATGGAAATCCAGCTCGATTTGTTGCAGCTATTAATTCTGTTTGAGCATCAATGGCATCCTGAATCGAATCAGCTCCATACATCACATCGTCGACAGAAAGGTTATTTTTTAACACGTGAGATGCGACTGGAAAATCTGCTTGTTCATCATCAGCCAATTGATGTAAGGTACGTATCGCTAAATATGGTGCACATGATGTGCCAAAAGTTACTGTCTTCAATGCGTACGTTTTGATCTCCGCTGCCGTATTATCTCTCCAACATATGATTTGATACATAGAATCTTCAGGATGTATCCAAATTTGTCGATACATCTTGGTGATATCAGCTGAAAATGCAATTTTAAACTTCCTCCATTCCATGATAATGGTAGTTAGCTCATTTTGTAATTTAGGACCATTTAATAATTTTTTGTTAAGAGAATCACCATTTATATCTTTACAGGAAGCATCGAAGACAACACGTAGTTTTGTTGTTGTGGATTCCTTGAAGACTGCGTGATGTGGGAGATAATAAACTGCTCCATCTTCAGCAGCATGGACTTCTTGCATTTGACCTAACTTTAAATAATCGGTAATACAATCCACATACATTTCTTTTAATTTTGGATTATTTATAAATTTTTTTTCTAATTGCAACAATCTTCTTATTGCAGATTTTTTTGAATTTTTGAACACTGGCCGTACCTCATTTCTGAAAGGTAAACGGACCTCATAACGACCATCTAATCTACGGTTATGCGTCGTAGCATAATGACTTTGGCAATACTTTTCTTCTTCGGTGAAGATACGACCTTCTACTACTTCTTCCAGTTCCCAAAATCGCTTAAGTTGGGCATCTAAATCAATTGACTGATGATGAACCGCAACACTTTTACGATGGGAATCGACTACCTGACCGGAAAGGATCCACCCTAATTCAGAACATTGCGCTATAGGCGAATCTGGGGGGCCTTTGATGAGACCATCTAGAATAATAGCTGAATGTGCATCGGCTCCTAATAAAATATCAATTCTACCAGGTATATAAAATAGTGGATCAGCTAAATTTAAACCATTTAAATGATATAAATTGACAACATTTATTTTTTCCGATGGCAGTTCATTTGTTAAATTTGGAAATACGAAGGCATCTAATTTTAATTCGAAATTTTTATTGTATTGTGAATACAATGTAAGTAAAACTTTATTTTTTACTGAAAATTTTTGAATAATTTCTAGCCGCTCTTTCGCATTCATTTTTAGAAATTTTTCACACTTATAAATCTGATGATTGGCGTTACAAATACGGCATAGGTGAGTAGAATTTGTTCCAAAATGAACATTTTTATTAACCTTTGCATAATTTATAGGTTGATTTATATTATTTATTTTATTATTTTTCTTAGAAAATGATTGAGTTTGTTCAACCGATTCTAGTGTTCGAAAACGAGTTTCAAAAAATTTCCGAAAACTTTCAAATGCCGCAAGAAGTTTGCTACCAGCTTGAAATTCTTCCCACAGTTGCTGAGTGTTGGGTGGTAACTTAGCAGCCAACATAAAAACTAAAATTGCATCCCATGAGTCCACAGGGATTCCTAAATTTTTAAGAGAATGTAGACATTCTGTTGAAGTGTCTAGAATTTCTTTAATTCCCGCAGCAGATTCAAAGGTAATATTACGTAAATTGAATAATATTTTTAGTTGCGTATTAACTAATACACGTTTATTTTCATATCTTTCAGTTAATATATTCCACGCCGACTCGTAATTTTTTTCTTCGATGGAAATGTGCTGCAGAAGGCGAGCTGCTTCACCTTTGAATGAAGTTTTTAAATAATGAAGTTTTTGAATACTTAGAACCGAAGTATTTAAATGAACAAGTGAGATGAATAAATCAGCAAATGGTTTCCAATGTTCATATCCACCTGCGAATGGTGGTAACTCGATGTGACGTAATTTCAATTCACCAGGTTTCTCTAACGCTTTTGGGGTGGTTGATGCTGCGTCGTCGAGCAACGCTTGTTGTAGTTCACCACTATAATCTAAGTAAGTGTCTTTTAATTTATTGTAAACTTCTGCATTTAAATATTTCTCTCTAATACCGTTCTCCTCTTTTGCAGCTAAGATTTTTACATGAAGAGTTTTTGCATCATTAAAATTGGTTTCGAGTTCTCGTAAACGCGTATTGATATAAGCAACGCGACGTTTTTTTGCTTCAGCTTTGGCAAACGATAGTGCATCAGCTGTAATTTGAGCGTATAGATTTTCAACGTATTCAATACCACCGGCTAATGTTTTTGGCATTGTAATTTATTAAACTTTTCTTTATATATTTTAAAATAAAAAATAAATTTAAAAATGTAAATTCCTATTTGTATATTGATACAACAAAAAAAATTTAAAATACTATTTATTTTGTTATTATATGTTATTATATTTTGTATAACACCAATTAAAAAAAAAAAAAAATAATTATATGAAATAAAAGGTTAATAAAACACCAAATTTTATTTTTTATTTATTATACAATTATACATTTGAAATTTTTTTTTTTGAAATTTTTCAGGTTAAGATATTTTAAATTTCAGGAACAAAATTTTTTTAAATTCAGGAACTAAATTTTATAATTTTCAGGAACAATATTGAAAGTTCAGGAACAAAAAAATTGTTTTATATTTCAGGAACCAAAAATTTTAATTTCTCAGGAACAATAACGAACGTTCAGGAACAATTTTATTAAAATTTCAGGAACCACTTTTAAATTTTTCGAGCGAAATATTTAAATTTTCAATTAAATATGTAGTATAATTTATTGAATTAACATTATATTCAAAATTTTATGTTAGTATATGTTATTTATTGCATTGTAGGAACAACTATACAACTTTTACAATAACTTGTATATCGTATAGTCTTATCCGTACAATAGTAATAAATATAATATATTTTTGTTAGTAAAATAAATTTATTAAAATTTTATTTAATAAATAATTTATTATATCGAAATAATTTTTCATATATTCATATATTATTCATCATAATCATATGTACAGTAACCTACGACGTGCGTTCTACAGTACAAAATGACTGTGTTTCTTTTTGCTAATTAACATTAAACGCGCGTTATTCAGTTTGTATTTTTTGGCGGCTTTTGATACAATTGTTGTATGAATAATGTGACGTAATTTAAACAGAGAAAAAAAAAATTAAATGTAGGTCAGATCTTAACACAGCTGTTTATGAATTTTAACGCTATAGAAAACCACTATGAATTATATTAGTTTGTATTATTTTTTTTTTTCTCGGCACTTTTAGGTCAATGCCCTTTTTTTCAATTACTATTTATTGAAATTGATATACTGACGTCACGATGACGAAACTACTTTTGTCTAATTTTGTATATTACGAAATTATAATTTTTTAACTTTTGTCTTTCAAGAACAATTTTTATTACGATTTATGATTTTATATTTTAAACTTTGATGCACTTTTATATGTAATATATGAAATTTTCACTTTTGTATGAAATATATGAATTTAAGTTTGTAAATTGCACTATCTCTTATATATATATATATGTATATATATGTATATTATTTAAATTTAACTTTTATAGCATATATATTTTATAGGAATTATGGTTTATGTGTTTAATACATATATGTATAATATAACTTACCTTAGTTAATCATATATTATGATGATACTTGATTCTCCTTTTATATGGTGATGATGCCAACGGTATGTGATGATCCAGTTACTAACGTAGTTGCTGATGATCTTTTTTTTTTTTTAATTAGATGAATGATGATCCAGTTACTAATGTTACTGATGATCTCGTTTTATTTGAAGAAAAATTGATGATTTTGATGATCCAGTTGCTATTTATACCGATGTTGGTAATATAACTTGTGTATATTAATGTCCAAATCGTATATAACGCTGCTGATGATCTTGATGATTCCGCTATTGAATCTTTTAAACTTTTTTTTTTTCACACGCGGTACTAAATTAACTCGCGAAAATTGCAAAATTATTTTTTTTTGAATTCGCGCCAAATACTTTTTAATAAACTTTAATGTATCCGCTTCGAAGGACCAAATGTTCGAGTCAGATTTAAAGTGGACTGTATAAATTCTTGGTTTATTTTCTGCTCGACTCTAATAATTTAATTTTACCATTAAAGTTTGATTAAATGATAAGACTGTATATTTTTAAACGTTATAATGATATATTTATTGAAATTAACTCTACAATTGACTAATGACGAAAGAGAGATTTTAATGTTGTACATTAATTTATAATATTTCAAATATATTCAAATTACGTTACTTTTAATTAAATATAATACATTTTAAAAAATATAATAGATTGTGGTGAATTTCATTTCCCGCTGTTCCCTTTCTGCTGGTTTCTATATAGACTGCTTTCCATATATACGATATGAAGTTAGCCGCATCTTAAATTGTTGATCATGACCAGATCAGCTGGTTGATGTGTCAACAATATTGATAACTTAAAGTAAAATTATAGTTAAATTACAAAATTATTATATAAAATAAAATATTGATAATTATATAATAAAAAGATTTGTAATATTAAAAATAAAATAAAAATTAAGTTTCAAAGTTAAATGAAACTACGTCAAAAGAAATAATATTAAAAAATTAATTAAAAACTATATAGTTAGCTTAAAAAAAAAAAACTAAGTCAATAACAAATATTATGACACGTGTATAATTAAATTTTTCTTATTTTTTTCTTTGGAAAAAGAAAGGTTTATGTGACTTTTATAGTTGTTAATAACCTTGAACATTCTATTAATTGGTTCAAATTTACCATAGTTCGTACGGTGGAATATTTCTCGAAATATATTTTCCGACCGAAACCGAGTACTATGATTTAAATTCGTAACAACTTGGTTTTTGATATACTCAGAGTTGATGTGGCCATTATTAACTTGAGTTATAAATAGAATGTCCGCAATTAGTCTCCTTGATTCTAGGGATTTTAGCTGCAAGAGATGTAACCTGTCCTTGTATGGAGGTAATATCACTGGGTTTAACCAATTTAAGTTACGTAAAGCGTATCTAAGAAATTTTTTTTGCACTGATTCGAATCTCTCTATATGGTCCCGATAATAGGGAGACCAAACTTGGCCAGCATACTCAAGGTTCGGCCTAACAAGAGAAGTAAATAAAGATTTAAGGATATATGGATCCTCAAATTCCTTAGACCATCGCTTGATGAAACCCAACATTGAATTTGCTTTACCAATTATGGTATCGAAGTGCAATTTAAAAGTCATTTAGCTATCGAAATGCACGCCTAGATCTTTGAAGTGAGTAACTCTATTGATAATAACATTATCAAAAGTATAATTTGAAATCACTGGTGTTTTACGACGAGTGTAACTAATTATTGCACACTTATCAACATTTCATGATAAATTATTAATATTACACCAGCTTTTAAAAGAGTCTAGGTCCTTTTGTAGTGTAATAGCCATTTAAGGAACTTATCTTTTTATGGATTTTCATATCATCGGCGTAAATTCCCAATTTACTATACTTGATTATAGAAGTAACGTCATTAATTGAGAAAATGAAAATAAATGGACCTAAATGACGTTGTGAGAGTTGGCATAATAGGGTTCTGAAATTTCAGATCTAAATTTAACACAATATTTTCTATTTATCAGATATGATTTTATCCACTTAATTAAGAAATCAGGAAAACCTAATTTTTTTAGTTTAAAGCATATTACACTATGAGGTAACAGATCGAAAGCTTTACTTAAATCAGTATAGATGACATCAGTCTGATACCCAGCCTCCATATTAGTGAGGAAAGAAGAACATGATTCAACTAAGTTGGTTACAGTGGATCTATTTTTCATGAAACCGTGTTGATTAGGTACTAATAGTCCTGAACAGTAACTATAGATGGAATCATAAATCATTAGCTCAAATAACTTAGGAATGCTAGACAGTTTAGCAATAGGTCTATAATTGGTAATATCATTTTTTGAATCCTTTTTGTGGACACGTCTAATAAACGATGTTTTCCAAAATTCTGGAAATTGCCCACTATTTAAAGATTTATTAAATAGAATTCTCAGTGGAGATGCTAAAGAATTTGCACAGTTCTTAAGAATGGATTCAGGTACATTATCTGGACCTGGAAATGTATCATTACTCAGTTTTTCCATGTATTTTTTTACCTGTTGAACTGAGAAATTGAGTGATGATAGGGGCATCTCCGGATAACTATGCATATATTGAAAATTTGATTCATAAACTATAAAAGGAGTATCAGAATATGAACTAGAGAAAAAATCTTCAAAGTATTTTGAAATAAGTATCGGATCCTTTGTAGATTGTCCTTGAAATGTCATGAAATTTGGAAATTGATCTGACTTTCTTTTAGAATTAACAAACTTCCAAAAGGATTTAGGATTAGTTTTGATTTGAGCAGCCATATTAATTAGATAGTTATTATAATTGCTATCCAACAGAATTTTAAACGTATTATGGAAATTAACGAATTCAAGATATGCTTCACTCGTTTTTAACTTTAAGTATTTTTTCCAAGCCCTATTTTTTTGTTTCTAAGCTGTTTTAAGTCGTGATTATACCAAGCCGGACTTGAACTAAAGCCTTTGTCACGTACTGATGGTACATACATGTTAAAACCATGTAATAAGATTTCATAAAATTTATTTACAGCATCGTCAATATCACGACATAACAGTAAAGTATCAAAATCAATAGATACTAAGTAATTGTTTAAAGCACAAAAGTCCGTTTTTAGAAAATTATATCTATAAGATATACTAAAAGACGAATCAGTAGGGCTATTGAAACAATGCTATTTTACCGCTTTTGTTTAAAATTTTTTTTTTAAACTGATCTGTTTTTTCTGCTACCGTTGATGTTATAATTTTAAATTTTTACTATTACATTTCTGCTACTGATTTTTTAAAATTTTCCATTTTGATACAAATTTTATTAACATTTATTTTGTTTTTTTTTGTCTATTTATTTTATAAAATTCCGCGACTATCCACTTTGATTTTACTGTTATCTATTTTTTAGATTTATTTGTCTTTTTGGATAGAAAACCTACTTTACAATCATAAATTTTCGTTATTTCTATATATTATCTCACCTTTTAAGCCTGTCTATTTAATTAAATTTTCCTTTTTTAAATAAAAACAATTTCTTTTTTGAATAGTTTAATTAGTTCATACTTTTTATTTGTAATTTCACTATAATTTGCAAAGTTAATATTATTTTAATTCAGTTTATTTTATTTATTTAAACTTAATACATTTTTCAAATTCTATAAACTCATTCTTATGCCGGTATGACAATGGCTTGACAAAATCCAAAAAAAAACTAAAAAATGTCTCTTTGTGCGACTGAAACACAAATATTTTTCAATGAGAGACAACTATAGTGTCGTATTGATGCTGTCAAATATATTGTTTTTGTTTTTTAATCTGTCAAAGATATTTCGCCGCTCGAATACTTGTTTGCTTCATACGCCTCTGACATTTTCACTTTGCTCCATATCCACCCTAAATTTGCAACTTACAATTTACACATGTTAGACTTCTTGGTCCGTGTTTCAAGACGGGTCCCGAAGATAACTGGCATGGCTCCATGTCCATCTTATAATATAATGACTATGAAAATTACTATGGATATAAGGCAAAAGTAAAAAAAAAAATTGGCATTAAAGTTCTATATCAATGAGCAATGGATATGGAGCAAAAAAATTAATTTAATATTAATGTTAATGTTTCATGTACATTGCTCATTTATATAGAGCAAACACACATTTAATAAAAATAACTTAAAAAATGTATAGAAAAGTTGCTCTACGTGCTACCTTTTTTCTGATTTTTGAGAAGTGAGGCAAGCAAGCATTGAAAAAAAAAGAAGTGGATGTGGAGCAAAACTGCTACTCGATATCTCAGTAACTATTAGAGATAATAAAAAACGAATTGCAGTTTTAAAAAGAGAATCTCCCAAACACTACAGATATGGTCCTAACCTAACTCAAAAAACTCTAAAATGGCGTATGAAGCAAACAAGTATTCAAGCGGCGATTTGTAATAAAATAATAAAAAAAATGCTTGAATATTGAAAAAAATCATGAATGTCAAAAAATATACAAAAAAAATCCAAAAAAATTTCGATTTTTTTTGACAGAAATGGTTTTGTTGCTGCTACACAGTGACAAATCATTAGCGACATGGATTTTTTTTGGATTGTTTTTGGTTTTTTTTTACTTTCAGGATTTTTTTCAATATAGCGTGTTACTCGCACTCATATCTTTTTCTCATATAAGAAATATTACCTCTCCCTCTAAATGGATAGTTTCTGAAAAATTGAAATTTTCAAGCCATTGTCATAACGGCATTAATATATTTTTTTTTTAATAAACTGTGTTCTATAACTTTTACAGCGTTCATTATGTAATATTTTAATTTTTTAATAATTTTACACTAAACTATTTTATTTAACTTTTACAGTGTTTAATATATAATTTTTTTAAATATAATTTTAATATATTTCAAATAAACTTTTACATTTATCCCGGCTATTTAAAAAAACTCTTTTTTAACCGACTGATTAAAAATAAAAACTTTTAAATTATATTTAAAATTATAACTGTTTTAAATTATAACTGTTTTCTATAACTTTTGCAGTGTTCAATAGTGTTCAATTTTAATTCCCATTGAATTTTACATAGTTTTTTGGCATAGTTTTTTCGCAAAGTTTTTAGAATCGCGTTCCTATTGAAATTTTTAATAAAACCAAAAACTCATTTGTAGCCAACTTTATATTACAAATTCACTGATATTATTTAGTGTATTTAAGGTTCCAAAATGTTATTTAATTAAATAAAATATACTTTTTATTTTTATTTATATTGACTTTTATTAATATTTTCAAAATAAATTGTCGCAACAATGAAATAAAAATGCACAAATATTTCATATGAAATCGGTACTGTTTTTCGCATATATTTCATATCGACACCAACTTCAAGCCTATTTTCTTATGAAAATTTTATGAAAAAGGTAAATTGATTTTAACTTTTTCTTATGCGAAAAAACAGTACCAACTTGACGGATTATTTTTTTTCAAGTTTTTTTTTTCATTTTTTCAAATTTTTTTTCATAATCCTGTAAAACTAAAAACTAAAAATTTCAATGGGAACGCTAGGTTATAAAACAAAAAATAAGAACTACCTATGATGTACCAATTTTCGCAAAATCGTATAGATACCCCTATGCAAATTATATTATCTGTTCTTTTAACAACACAAAAAAAAATAATTAAATAAATTGAAACACCGTTTTATTAAACTTAAACTTTATTTTTATTAATTGTATTATATAAAATTATAATTATTATGTTATATTTTGCTGTATAAAACTTTTATTACATTTATCTTGTTATTGTATAAAACATTAGTTTTATTAATTATTATTTAATTAGCAAATTTATTTGTCTAATCTGGATGAGAGCTTGAGTAAGACTGATTTATTAAATTTATTTTAATAATTATAAAGTTTCTGATCACGTTGCTTAGGAATTTTATTTCTCAAGAATTTAAATATTCCTAGAATTTCAACAAAGGAATTCGACAAAAATATTCATGTTACAATTTATTAAAATTTAACATGAGCGTTTTTGTAAAATGACACTATCAAAATTAAATTAATTTTGTGTGGGAGTAAATAAAATTTATTAACGTGGGAACAAAACAATGCAATCCTAAGCAATGTGATCAATATTTGTATATTTTTTTTATACAGTCAATGGTAGGATATATTAGTCCCCCATCGTTAAGTCGGGAACTCTCCTGAGTTATCATTTGAAATTCATTTACAGGTTTTTCTTCATTTACCTTATCAATATTTTCATTATTTTTCTTAATTTTACAAAAAATTTTATTTTTAACAATTTTTAATACTTTAATTATACAATACATTAATAGTAAAACTATTACAACTGAACTTAATGAATATGTTAAATTTGAATGATTTTGTATTTTTGATTTTATTATGTTAATTGTATTCAAATTTTCGATTTGTTTTGTGTGAATTTCTTCAATATTTGCTGAAAAATTTATATTATTAATTTTGAGATAGTTTAGTATTATTAGATGATTAGTTATAGTTTTTTCAAAACTATTAAATATAAAATCATTCAAAATTATTGAACAGTTATCAAAAATTACGATATTATTTTTATTTAAAATATATTCAATATTATTACAATTATTCTTTAATGACATATTCTTTGCATTTTTAATTAAAATAATATTATTAGAGATTTCAATTAAGTCTGTTTTCACATTTTTTATTCTGGTACAGTTACTATAATTTTCAACAAATAAATTTTTAATACATCCATTCATTTTTCGTAATTTCTGTATATTATTTTTGTTTTCATCTAAATATTTTTCAATTTTGTATTTTAAAACATTAGTAGTCTCAATGTTTACTTCTTCATATTCATGATTAGGTATTGATGTAATTTTTAATCTAGAAGCAGATTCACTAGAAAAGTTTGGGATGAGGATAATGAACATAATGTGGGATTCGAAACCTATAAGTGAGCTTTTTATTTCTTTATATTTAGTAATATCGACGTTATATTCATCTATTTCTTCATTTGTAAGAATAGAATTGATCATAATACCGTTTTTGGAAAAGAGTATATTTCCGCGAATTTTGTCGATTTCTGAATTTAAAAGATTTATATCGTGTAAAAAGGACAAAAATTGTATATTTTTATAAAATATATTGGTATTAGATAAAAATATATTGGTATTAGATTCGTTTGAAAAGGTTTCATAATCTTTTAATCGTTTTTGAAGGATATTTAAATTTTCTTGCAATTGGTTATTTATTTTTATTTGTTTATTTAGGTTACCTACAATTTTTTCATTAGTTATTTCGATATCGTTTAAATGATTCAACATTTCTGTTTTATCATCTTCGTCTAAATTTCCGAAAATATATTTTATGGCTTTGCCACCAATGTTTATTAGAGCTCTTTTATTTCTGTGAGGTATAAGAGTTTTAATGTTGTGGTTTGCTTTATCTATTTCAACATTTAATTGTTGGATTATAGAAGAATCGAATTCGGGCGAAAAAGTATTATTTATATTCAATTTAATTTGATCTAATGTTGATTCTAGTTCACGGACGTTGATTAAATGAAGAATTTTAGAGTAATTTTGTATAAATTTCGTCTTCTTTTATAATTTGAAATCCACCTTGAGTTTCAATCTTATGAACAGACAATGCTGCTAGCGTTGAATTGATAATATTAAAAATTAAACTCAAGTGTAATATTTTATGGAATTGATTGTATCGATTCTGTCGACCTTGGATACGGTTGTTGCGAGTTGACTTCATTCCGAGGGGTGAAGTTACCTGGAGAGAATTTAAAATTTTTTTAGTTCTACTAGTATGTATATTTCTATTTAACCTATCTTTAATTTTATTTTCAGAATTTTTTACTTTTATTTTAACATATTTCTTTTTATGTTTATATCTCGCGGCTTCAGGATTTTGTACAACTATTTCGTCTTTAATTTCAGGTTCGAATCTCTTCCGATTTTTATTTAATTTATTGATTTGATTTAATTTTTGTGTTTCTATTTTTAGCACATTTCCAACCAAATTGGAAGAAATGTGTATATTAGTTTCACTCTGTCTGTCCGTCTGTCCGTCCGTCCGTCCGTTTACACAAACTTCTACATCTATTAAGAAAGAGTATTAAAATTTTGACCATAGATAGATAGTAATAAAATAATAGGTCCAGTAGAACAAGATTTTCTTCTATCTCTTTTCCCCTCTGAGTTATTCCCCCTCCAAGTTCGAAAATTGCCCATATTGAACATCTAATAACTTTTAAAGCAATAAAAATTTTTGAGGTCTGTAAAAGCCATAAGATAGGAAAATCTTTTTTGTGAAATAAACAAATTTTTTAAAATTTAATTCTTTGATGTATAAAAATACCGTTATCTTCATACAACTTTTTTTAGTTTTTTCAACACCCTGTATTTCCCAAACTGCTTATTATATTTTATCAAAAGCCGTTAATTTTGAATTTTGATCATCTAAAATTCTCAATTGTTCGTTAAGGGTACCATGAACCCGTTCGATTATGCCATTTCCCATATAGCTCCTAGGAGAGGTAAAATGTACTTCCACATTTTCTTCTCGCAAAAAATCTTTAATATTAAGATTATCAAATTGGTTATCGGAAATAATTTTTCTAGGTTTTCCAAAAATTGAAAATCTCTGTTTTAATGCTTCAATAATAGTAATCGCGTTTCTATCATTTAATTTCTGTACCATCAAGTGTTTTGTAAATTTGTCTATGGTGGTAAGAAAAACATTTTTAAAACAGAAGAATGTATCACCATGAATAATATCATTAGGACTTTTTGGATTTTCTGAAATTTCAAATTTAAATTTAGTCGGACTACGATCATATTTCGAGAGGTTGCAGATTTCGCAATTATTTATATATGTATGGAATAATTCTTTAACTTTTGGAAAGAAATAAATATCTTTTGCTTCAGCATAGTTTTCGACAATTCCCCTATGATTAGTGTCATCATGGATTTTTTTTATAATTTTAATGGCTTCAACTTCATTTACAATATCTAAAGCTTTTTTGGTGCATTTGATAAATTTTATTTTTTTATCATTTGAAAATAATGCTAACAGTTTTATTTGCAATATATTAAATTGGTGATCTTCTAGCTCAGAAAAAATACCAGTAATCCCTTTTTTATGTATCTTCTTAGAACATCATTCAGGTAATTTTCATCCTGGAGTTCGTTTTCAGAGATATAGATTTTTCTAAATTTTATATAACTTATATCGAATTCTTTTGACTTTGTTTTAACTAAGTATAACTGAGTGAAATATTTATTGACAATAGATTCCGAAATTGGAATATGGTCGTTTTGATCTTCAAAACCACTATGAATGGTGGCTTGATCAGAACCATTATTTTCTAAAGCATTAATTTCATTTCGATCAGAATTAAGTCGACTTAAAAAATCTGCGACATTATTTTCTTTGCCCTTAACGTACTCTATATCGAATTCGTATTCGTTTAATTTTCTACGCCATCTTTGTAATTTAGAGTTTGGTTCTTTTAATGAATGCAACCAAACTAGTGGGCGATGGTCCGTTTTTATTAGAAATTTAGAACCATATAAATATGGACGAAAGTATTTAGTGGCCCAAACAATGGCCAAAAGTTCTTTTTCTCTGGTTGAATAATTACGTTCATGTTCATTCAACGTTCTGCTTGCATAGCAGATTGGATGACCGTCTTGTGCGAGAACTGCCCCAATGGCGAAATTAGACGCAACCGTAGTTAATTCAAATTTTTTTTTTTTGAAACTATGATAGATTAATATTGGATGAGAAGTAATTAAATTTTTTAGTTTTTCGAATGATTCCTTATAAAGTGGATCGTTTATATTCAATTTTTTATTTTTTTTCAGGTATTGCGTCATAGGCTGGGCAACCCTTGCGTAATCTTTAATAAATTTACGGTAGTATCCCGTTATACCGAGAAAACTTTTAATTTGCTTACCCGTTTTAGGTAGATTTATTTTATTAATTACTTCGATTTTTTTCTCGTTCGGTTTTATACCATTAGGTGTTAAGATATGACCCAAATATTCTGTTTCAGTGGCAAAAAATTTACATTTGTCTATTTGGATTTTAAAACCATATTCTCTTAACTTCGCTAAAACTTTATTGATAGATTCGATGTGTTCTTGAATAGATGTAGAGAATATTAATATGTCATCGAGATAGACGACGCAAATTTTGCCTATTAAATCCCGAAGGATAAAATTCATCACACGCTGAAAAGACGCCGGAGCGTTCTTTAAGCCGAAGGGCATTCGAACAAACTCGAAATGTCCTTGAGATTTAGAAAATGCAGTTTTTGGTCTATCTTTCTCGCCGACCAATATCTGATGGAAGCCCTTAGCGAGGTCAAGGGTCGAAAAATATTGAGCCCTACCTAGTTTGTCAAACAAAGATTCGATATTAGGGATCGGAAATTTGTCGTCGACAGTAATTTCATTTAGTTTGCGGTAGTCTATTACTATCCGCCATTTTTGTTTCCCAGAGTAGTCCAGTTTTTTGGGTACCACCCAAACGGGACTATTGTAAGGACTATTAGAGTGTTGGATTATATTTTGCTCCAACATTTCATTTATCTGTCGATCAACTTCTTCTTCGTGAATTCTAGGAAA
This sequence comes from Empis stercorea, assembly GCA_949752835.1. Classification (NCBI taxonomy): domain Eukaryota; kingdom Metazoa; phylum Arthropoda; class Insecta; order Diptera; family Empididae; genus Empis; species Empis stercorea. Next base: position 31,036,729 of record OX457089.1, read on the forward strand.
TCGATAAGTCTTACTATATATTGGTTGACTCGATTTAGTTATTATTTGATGCGTTACTCCTTTCATAGAAGTAAGGACATCACCTTCTTTAAAGAAAAGGTCCTTATTCTTTGATAAAATTCGTCGTAATTGTAGAATCTCTTCAGGGTTCATTTTATCACTTTTAAGTTTTTCAAAGATTTCATTATTATTTATTTCTAATTTTTCCAATTGATAAATTTCTGAGAATGGACAATTTTCATTCAATTTAATTTTGCAACCATTGACCTCAATATGATTATTGAGTAAGTCAATAATAGCACCAATTGGTTTTAAAATATTTTGCCCTATTATAGCATCAAATTTTTTATTCTTTAATTGTACAACTTTCCAAGACATAGTAGAATTTTCATTAAATTCGTTAGGTAATTTGGTAATTAATTCTTTATTTATGATTTGGTTACCAGAAATGGTTCTTAGTTCGATTGGTCTTTTAAGTTTAATATATTTGTTATTTGGAAATATGTTGTAATTTATTATTGAAGTAGCTGAGCCAGTATCAATCAAACAGTTCAGCTTTTTATTTTCTATAGTAAGAGTTGCTATGGGTAATGCCGGACTGGAGGATCCAGTCGAAAATTTTCTGCGACCTTTCCATTTCGGAAATTCCTGGAATTTTGATTTCCATTTTGAAAATTTCCAGAGAAATTTTTATTTTGAAAATTTCCAGAGAAATTTTTATTTTGAAAATTTCCGGAATTTTGATTTCTATAATTATTGTTATAATTTTTATTAAAATTATTTTGATTTCTAGGTTGACTTTTTGCAGGATTATTTTGCCAATTTTTGCTTTGATTATTATATGATTTTATATTATTTTCAGAAAAATGTGGGTTTTGGTTTTTAGGTTCGTGATAAAAAATTCCAGTTTCTACTAATTCTTGGTAAGCTTGTTCTAGTGAATCTACGTTTTTTGTACGAAGAAACATTGAGTCTACTCTATTTAATTTGTTTAGAAATTTTTTTAAGATTGATAATTCATTGTTTTTAGGGTTAAATTCTATCGGTTGCTCATCATCCAGTTCGAATTTTAAGTTTAGTTTGTCTAATATTTTACTTAAAGAATTATACAATTGACTTACGTTTTTATTATTAATTTGATCAGCTTCTTCCTTCAAGCGGAGGTAGCTGGTGGTGACTCCGAACGAAGACTTAAGTTGTTTTTGACTTTACTCCAATTGTTGTCTTGAATTCTTCGAATTGAAACTGCTGCAGGACCGTGGATTTTTGCTATTAAAATTCTATACAAATATGCTTTTCCAGTATCTTCGTTAGCCATAGAAATGATGGTTTCTACTTCACTGATGAATGATTTTAAATTATGGGCGCTTCGGCCATCAAAAATTGGTGTAGCACGAGCTTCTTTAATTAAATCTTGGAACGATATGTTATTTCCTGCCATTTTTTTTTGTATTTTGATTTTTGCTGATAATATATATATCTTAATTATCGATATTTGTATCAGATAAATTAATTTCAATTCGTTGAAAATTTTTTTTTTTATATAATGAATTCAACCAAAAAATAAAACGAGAATACAATTTTCTTTTTATTTTAGTTTAATTTAATTCGGGTAGTATTTTATCAATATTTTGTTTTTGTGTCCTTTGATACCGGTTATAACACTTTTAAAAAAGGGTCTTTGTGATTTCACTATTTAATTTTATTTCACAAAGCCGGTATCCTACCGACTGCGCCAATTATATTATCTGTTCTTTTAACAACACAAAAAAAAATAATTAAATAAATTGAAACACCGTTTTATTAAACTTAAACTTTATTTTTATTAATTGTATTATATAAAATTATAATTATTATGTTATATTTTGCTGTATAAAACTTTTATTACATTTATCTTGTTATTGTATAAAACATTAGTTTTATTAATTATTATTTAATTAGCAAATTTATTTGTCTAATCTGGATGAGAGCTTGAGTAAGACTGATTTATTAAATTTATTTTAATAATTATAAAGCTTCTGATCACGTTGCTTAGGAATTTTATTTCCCAAGAATTTAAATATTCCTAGAATTTCAACAAAGGAATTCGATAAAAATATTCATGTTACAATTTATTAAAATTTAACATGAGCGTTTTTATAAAATGACACTATCAAAATTAAATTAATTTTGTGTGGGAGTAAATAAAATTTATTAACGTGGGAACAAAACAATGCAATCCTAAGCAATGTGATCAATATTTGTATATTTTTTTATACAGTCAATGGTAGGATATATTAGTTGCACATAAACAAGTAGTCGAAAAACAAATAAAGGAAATGCTTGAGAAAGGTATTATTCGACATAGTAACTCATCATTTTCAGCAGCTGTCTGGATTGTCCCGAAGAATGCGGACGCCAGCGGTAAAGTAAAATGGCGCATTGTGATCGATTACCGCAAATTAAATGAGGTAACTATCGATGACAAGTATCCAATACCAAATATAGACGATATATTAGGTAAATTGGGTAGGTGTCAATATTTCACAACCTTTGATCTTGCGAAATTATTTAATCAGATTGAAATCGATGAGCAGGATATCCACAAAACCGCATTTAGTAATTTATTTTATTATTTTGTATCCTTTTTATTATTTTGTATCCAGTTTTTAATTTTTTTTCTTTTTAAATTTCTTAATTTTTTTCTTTTTAAATTGCTGCTTTTTCACTATAGATTGGGTTCGTTCGGTAACTGCAATCCCTATTGTTTTCTTGCTCAATTTCTATAATATTTTCTAATTTTATTTTTACATAAATTTAAAATTATATTAAGTATATATAAATTATACTATATTAAATTATATTATAAAGTTGGAAAAACAATATATAAAGGATTTTAAGATATTATAAGTAATAAGTAAAAAGTCTTCCCTTAAATTTAAAAAGAAAAAAAATTAAAAACTGGAAACAAACTAATTAAAATAATTCTTTTAAATTTATTAATTAATTAAGAATTAATTAATTTTAGTTTAATGTCATATCTCAATAATTTGTTCAACCAATGTTTTTTTAATTATTTATATTTTTTGTAATAAAATAAAATATTATAAAAAGTAATATTTAATGAAAAACATTAAAGAAATTGTTATTTAAATTGAAAAATAAATTCGTAAATTTAAGAATACCAGAGTTGCCGACCAATATTTTCATTTTACCCGGCAACATTGGAGCATTTTGTGATCTGAAAAAAATCTGACTGTTTCTTAATTCACTAGACAGATTAATCTGATTTCAGATTTTAAAAAATCTAGTCGATCTACAAATTTAAATAAGAAACAAACCAATTATTCTGTACAAATTAAAATAAACTAATAAAATAAAATAATAAATTTTTTTATTAATTGTAGCTAATGAAATTCCCTATATTCTGAAAAAAAAATTTTAATTATTTGTTTAAGAAGTAAAAACACTTTTCGGAAAAGGGATCTAACAAAAGAATACTTGTTTTACTACAAGTTGACTTAAAAAAAATTCTGAAGCTTTGCTCTACTAAACTAAATAAAACAAATCCACTTAATGCTTACCGTTATGAAAATATTCATTACACCTTTATATCTAGTAATTTGCAGTTTTAGACGACTTCTTAAAAAAATAATTAGAATTTTTTTTTCAGAATATTTAAAAAAAAATTGGGATCCTTCAATTTACCGTTAAGGAGAAAATGGCAAAAATATGATTTTTTTTTAAATTTGTAATGCATTTTTCGGGTACTAGATTGCGTTTGCGGTTAAAATGATTTTATTATTGGGAGTACTGATGTCATAAAGTACCGTTATGTAATGACGTCATCTTCAAAGCTCGGGCCCGTTATTCGGAAGTACAGCCAATTGTTACAGTGTCGCCGATTATGCTGGTGATATTGCTATACGAAATCTACCAGTGGATATGTTTATCTATTTGGAAGTGGTGCTATTTCCTGGCAATCACAAATAGAAAAATGTGTAGCATTATCGACCACTGAATCAGAATACTTTGCAGCTTCAGAAGCGGTTAAAGAAATTATTTGGTTGAAGCGACTAATTACTGAATTATTACCAAAATATCAAATATCAGCAACATTGCTGATGGATAATCAAAGTGCTATAAATCTGGTTGAGAATCCAGAAATTCCTAAGAGAACGAAGCATATTGATGTCAAGTCGAGTTTAATTTGGTATTATTATATTTTACTCTATTATCTATTATAATATTTCTTGTATACTTATTATTGATAATAAAATTCCTTCTTCTTGTTTAAACTATTCAACGAATAAAACGTGTTTTTCAATTTACAGAAAATATGTATATAAAAATGAACGAACTTATTTTGAATATATATATATATATATATATATATATATATATATATATATATATCATTTTATATATATATATGTATATATCATTTTATATATATGTATGTATATATATAATTTTCTTTATTAGGAACAACAAAAATTTAGATATTATAATGAAACGTAATATAGGGTAAAGAAATTGTTGGTTGGCTACAACCAATTTTGCGCAAATAAAAAATTTTCACTTTTGTTTAAAAATGTAATATTTTTTACCAAGTTACTTTGTTTTTATATTTCCCTGTGTGAAGTTAGTACAAATTTTATTTGCACTTTCTTTACACAGTTGATATCAAATTAAAGTTACTTAGTCTTTTTGCACGACTTTTTATTTTGTTACCCTATTTTATACTTCCCGTTTTTTTATACACTTCATATATAAAAATCTTATTATACTTTAAAGTGATACTAAAAACTCTTTAATACAAAAATTTTATTATTTATATTTTTTGTAATAAAATAAAATATTATAAAAAGTAATATTTAATGAAAAACATTAAAGTAATTGACTGTTTCTTATTTCACTAGCCAGATTAATCTGATTTCAGATTTTAAAAAATCTAGTCGATCTACAGATTTAAATAAGAAACACACCAATAATTCGTATATAATAAAATAAACTAATAAAATAAAATAATAAACTTTTTTATTAATTGTAGCTAATGAAATTCCCTATATTCTGAAAAAAAAAATTTAATTAAGGGTTTTACTGAAAAGTTCTCAAAAAAATAAATTATACAGTTCCTTTGCTAAGCAAATGTTCTTGTTGAATAGTTTGGTGGTTATTTTAGGGTTTCTTTGCTTCCTTAAGGTCTGCATAGCATTTCTCTTTTTCATCCTTTGGACCATACTTTTAGTTGTATGGCTTTTTCCGGCCACATCTCGTCCGATCTGCAAAATTTTTTTTATTAAGAACCCCCTTTTTTTTCTTCTAAATTTCTGTCCACGGGATCGTTTGGACGACCCCTTCTTGGTTTATCTTTGATATTTTGGGTCTCCTTGAACTTTTTTAATGGTTCGCCAAGCAACGAAATATGAAGTTCCATCTAATTTAGCTCACTTTTTTTATAGGAAAATTGGAATTTTTATTTAAAAAAACAAAAAAAATTTGGGACCCTAATTCGTTTTGATTCATGTTTACATAAGCAATAATTTCACAAAACAAATATATAAGGTAATTAAATTTACATACTACAGAGAAAAGTTCCAGGCCTAGTAGATGACGTTTCTCATAAAAAAGGGCAAAAAAAGGGTTTTTTCAATTTTGAGAACTTTTCGATACAACCCTTATTTTTTTAAGAAGTAAAAAAACTTTTCGGAAAAGGTATCTAACAAAAGAATACTTTTGTTAGAACAAGTTGACTTAAAAAAAATTCTGAAGCTTTGCTTACTAAACTAAATAAAAAAAATCCGGTTAACGCTTACCGTTATGAAAATAACGGTAAAATATTCACTACACCTTTATATCTAGTAATTTGCAGTTTTAGACGACTTCTTCAAAAAATAATTAAAAATTTTTTTTCAGCATATAGGGAATTTCATTATCTACAATTTAAAAAAAAATATAAATAAAAAAAAGTTTTTTAAAAATACTTTCCCTTAAAGAAATATTCAACTAAAAAGTAATAAACAAGCAAATAATACCACATCAATGTACTTTCCCGTTGAGTTTAAGCCACTGTCAGCAATAATAAGGGTAAGTAGACCTCCTTATAATGGCCTTAATTCTGATAAGCTCTACTTTCCCTTACTATTGCTGACAGTGGTTTAAACTCAACGGGAAAGTACATTGATGTGGTATTATTTGCTTGTTTATTACTTTTTAGTTGAATATTTCTTTAAGGGAAAGTATTTTTAAAAAACTTTTTTTTATTTATATTTTTTATTTTGCACTTTTTAGTCGGTCAAATATTTATTCATTTGACCGACTAAAAATATTTAAATACTTTGACAACTTGGGAATGATTTGTTTGAGCTCCTAATGGCCCACGATTTGGAATTCCACATGTGGCCGATGTTTTGGGCCTTCCATGGCCCACGGTGCTCCACATATTTTTTTTTGTATAACTGGCTCCACATGACCCAGGGTACTGCTCGGACTACTCTTCAAGACCTTTCATTTGATGCCCCACATGATTTTTTTATGATGGGCCCCCACATGAAACAGGTTTTGGGCCCTAACATGAATTACGAAGCCCAACGGACTGCGAAACGAGATGTATTCTTCAATATCTTTTATTTGATACCTCTCATGTCATTTTACATTATGGGCCCCACAAGACCCAGAGTACCTCTCGGAGTACTCAACAAGATGTCCTCTTCCAGAGCTTTCATTTGATACCCTACATGATTTTTGGTATAATGGTACCCAACAATGCCGCCGTTTTGGGCCCGACATGACCCACGGGGCCCCACGAACTACCACATTAAGATGTACTCGGCAAGACCTTTTATTTGATACCCCACATGCTTTTTTTGGTACATATAAAAATTTAAGCGGCCCTCCGTGCCTCTTCCCCCTGATCAAAAAGGCCCTTAATTTATAGGGCACCAATCATCTGATCACACGAACTCAACTACCAAATTGGAGCTCAATCGGTCCAGCCCTTTAAGAGTTATGGCCAGGTGAGGAGATACCGACATAACGACATACAGGAAATGTGAATTCATAAAAGGGAAAGTAATAAATATACTGGAGGTGTAAATTTATAAAAGGGAAAGTAATAAATTTTACATTTTTTGTAAAATTTTTCATTTTCTGTTACATTTCGCATTTTCCAATAAATTTTACATTTCTTTTAAAATTTTACATTATCTGTTAAATTTGCATTTTCTGTTATATTTACATCTTCTGTTAAATTTTAAATTTTTTGATATATGTACATATATTACATTTCCTGTCAAATTAACAATTTCTGTTAAATTTACATCTGCTATTAAATTTTACAATTTCTGTTAAATTTTACATTTTTCTGTTAAATTTCACACTTGCTGTTAAATTTACATTTTTCTGTTAAATTTAAAATTTTCTGTTAAATTCTACATTTTCTGTAAAATTTTTCATTTTCTGTTAGATTTCGCATTTTGCAATAAATTTTACATTTTTTGTAAAATTTTTCATTTTCTGTTAGATTTCGCATTTTCCAATAAATTTTACATTTCTTTTAAAATTTTACATTCTCTGTTAAATTTGTATTTTCTGTTATATTTACATCTTCTGTTAAATTTAAAATTTTTTGTTATATGTACATATATTACATTTCCTGTCAAATTAACAATTTCTGTTAAATTTACATCCGATATTAAATTTTACAATTTCTGTTAAATTTTACATTTTTCTGTTAAATTTTACACTTTCTGTTAAATTTACATTTTCCTGTTAAATTTTAAATTTTCTGTTAAATTCTACATTTTCTGTTAAATTTTACATTTTCTGTTAAATTTACATTTTCTGTTAATTTTAACATTTAACATTTTCATTTTCTGTTAACTGGGGCCCGTTTGACCTATGGACTAAGCAACAAGATGTACTCTTCACGAACTTTCATTTGATATCCAAAATGATTTTTTTGATTTTGGGCCCACTTGACCCACGGCAATCCCCGGACTACCACCCATTGAGATTAACTCTCCAAGACCCTGCATTTGATACCCTACATGATTTTTTGTATTACAGCGCCCAACATTGTCCCCGTTCCCGCCATGACCCACGGCGCCCCCCGGACTACCGCTCAATGAGATGTACTCGTTTAATTTTAACATTCATTTGATACCCCACATAATTTTAACATTCATTTGATACCCCACATTTTGATACCCCACTCCATAATTTTTGTATTATGGAGCCCAATATTGCCCCCGTTTTGGGCGACATGACCCACGGCGCCCCCCGGACTACCGCTCAATGAGATGTACTCGTCAAGACCTTTCATTTGATGCCCACATGTTTTTTTTGGTACATTCAAAAATTAAACGGCCCACCGCGCCCCCTTCCCTATCATCAGAAAAGCCGAAATTTATATGGTACCAAGCATTTGATGACACGAGCTCAACTTCCAAATTTGAGCTCAATCGGTCAAGCCGTATATATTTATATATATATATATCATTTTATATATATATATGTTTAATATGTATATATCATTTTATATATATGTATGTATATATATAATTATCTTCATTAGGAACAACAAAAATTTAGATATTATAATGAAACGTAATATAGGGTAAAGAAATGTAATATTTTTTACCAAGTTACTTTGTTTTTATATTTCCCTGTGTAAAGTTAGTACAAATTTTATTTACACTTTCTTTACACAGTTGATATCAAATTAAAGTTACTTAGTCTTTTTGCACGACTTTTTATTTTGTTACCCTATTTTATACTTCCCGTTTTTTTATACACTTCATATATAAAAATCTTATTATACTTTAAAGTGATACTAAAAACTCTTTAATACAAAAATTTTATATAAATTTATTACAAATTGATAAAAACGCACAATTTGCAATTTTAACTTAGAGAAAAAATTTAAATTTGAGTTTATTTGCATAAAAAAAATCGTGTATTATAATGGTTGATCTAAAATGGTTGATGTATGTGTACCCCAAAAAATTATGTATTTATTATACTTATGTATTTTGAAGTCATTCGAAAGAGGAAATATTAAAATTGAAACTGGGTTAAATATTGGGATAGGTTAAGGTTTGTGTTCGTTGAGCCTGTTAAATTAAATTAAAAAATTAACTTCTAATTAAAATAATTAAAATAATTCTTTTAAATTTATTAATTAATTAAGAATTAATTAATTTTAGTTTAATGTCATATCTCAATAATTTGTTTAACCAATGTTTTTTTAATTATTTATATTTTATAATAGTAATAAAATAAAATATTATAAAAAGTAATATTTAATGAAAAACATTAAAGTAATTGACTGTTTCTTATTTCACTAGCCAGATTAATCTGATTTCAGATTTTAAAAAATCTAGTCGATCTACAGATTTAAATAAGAAACACACCAATAATTCGTATATAATAAAATAAACTAATAAAATAAAATAATAAATTTTTTTATTAATTGTAGCTAATGAAATTCCCTATATTCTGAAAAAAAATTTTTAATTAAGGGTTTTACTGAAAAGTTCTCAAAAAAATAAATTATACAGTTCCTTTGCTAATCAAATGTTCTTGTTGAAAAGTTTGGTGGTTATTTTAGGGTTTCTTTGCTTCCTTAAGGTCTGCATAGCATCTCTCTTTTTCATCCTTTGGACCATACTTTTAGTTGTATGGCTTTTGCCGGCCACATCTCGTCCGATCTGCAAATTTTTTTTTATTGAGAACCCCTTTTTTTTTCTTCTAAATTTCTGTCCACGGGATCGGTTCGACGACCCCTTCTTGGTTTATCTTTGATATTTTGGGTCTCCTTGAACTTTTTTAATGGTTCGCCAAGCAACGAAATATGAAGTTCCATCTAATTTAGCTCACTTTTTTTATAGGAAAATTGGAATTTTTATTTAAAAAAACAAAAAAAATTTGGGACCCTAATTCGTTTTGATTCATGTTTACATAAGCAATAATTTCACAAAACAAATATATAAGGTAATTAAATTTACATACTACAGAGAAAAGTTCCAGGCCTAGTAGATGACGTTTCTCATAAAAAAGGGCAAAAAAAATGCATTTTTCAATTTTGAGAACTTTTCGATACAACCCTTATTTTTTTAAGAAGTAAAAAAACTTTTCGGAAAAGGTATCTAACAAAAGAATACTTTTGTTAGAACAAGTTGACTTAAAAAAAATTCTGAAGCTTTGCTCTACTAAACTAAATAAAAAAAATCTAGTTAACGCTTACCGTTATGAAGTAATTTTAATCTGATTTCCAGACTTCTTCAAAAAATAATTAAAATTTTTCAGAATATAGGGAATTTCATTATCTACAATTTAAAAAAAAATTGGTATCCTTCAATTTACCGTTAAGGAGAAAGTGGCAAAAATATGATTTTTTTTTTAAATTTGTAATGCATTTTTCGAGTACTAGATGGCGTTTGCGGTTAAAATGACATCATTATTCGGAGTCCTGATGTCATAAAGTACCGTTATGTAATGACGTCATCTTAAAAGCTCGGGCCCGTTATTCGGAAGTACAGCAAATTGTTACAGTGACGCCGATTATGCTGGTGATATTGGTATACGAAAGTCTACCAGTGGAAGTGGTGCTATTTCCTGGCAATCACAAATAGAAAAATGTGTAGCATTATCGACCACTGAATCAGAATACATTGCAGCTTCAGAAGCGGTTAAAGAAATTATTTGGTTGAAGCGACTAATTACTGAATTATTACCAAAATATTAAATATCAGCAACATTGCTGATGGATAATCAAAGTGCTATAAAGCTGGTAGAGAATCCAGAAATTCCTAAGAGAACGAAGCATATTGATGTCAAGTCGAGTTTAATTTGGTATTATTATATTTTACTCTATTATCTATTATAATATTTCTTGTATACTTATTATTGATAATAAAATTCCTTCTTCTTGTTTAAACTATTCAACGAATAAAACGTGTTTTTCAATATATATATATGAAAATATATATATAAAAATGAACGAACTTATTTTGAAAATATATATATATATACATATATATATCATTTTATATATATATGTATATATCATTTTATATATATGTATGTATATATATAATTTTCTTCATTAGGAACAACAAAAATTTAGATATTATAATGAAACGTAATATAGGGTAAAAAAATTGTTGGTTGGCTACAACCAATTTTGTGCAAAGTAGGTAATAGGCCGGTTGAGTCTGGGAACCAAATTGAAACCATGGAAAAAATCGAAAGCTTAGGATCGGGAAGAGGAAGTAAATTTGATTGACAGCTATTGATTTATGTTCTTTGATTTGATTTATGACTGAAGTGGCATTTTAAAGTGAAATTGCAATTTGCAATAGTGTAGTATTTCATACATGGTCCGTTTCACAGCATTCCAACTTCAGAAAATGACATGCAATACTACATTATAAAACTGTCATTTTCATGAAATAGCAAAATAGTGATTTCATTAGTGTAAAATTAGTGTATTTTTTACTATAAGTTTTTTATTTTTATTTTTATAAATTTTGGAAGAAATGTAAGTAAAAATAATATTTAAACAATTTTTGTAATATATAAATAATAAAAAATTTATGTAGGGTAGAAAAAGTAAGTAAAGAGCAGGTGGATTTGCTAATAAAATTTTTGAACAGCTTTAAATATTATTTTTACTTACATTTCTTTTCTGAAGTTGGATTGCCGTGAAACGGACCATGTATGAAATACTACACTATTGCAAATTGCAATTTCACTTTAAAATGCCACTTCTGATTTTTAATTATACCGCAAATTTCTTTTGGGGTTTTTACGTAGACTGAGGAAACCGACAATGAAAGGAACCCCTTTGAAGTTAACCAACAGGAATTCCCCAAGAATATATGTTGTCATTACTTTCGCTTTAAAAACCTGCAATTGTGATATTTTAAAATTTGAACTATAAATAGCTTTTACCTTTTTTTAAATAAAGCTAATAAATATAATTTGATCCACCGAAACATATTTAATCTGTTCATAAAGATTAGCTATATAAATTTGTATTTCTATATTTAGTTTCTATATTTAGACATACCTACTTATCTATTTTTCTTAAGCAGAAAAAAACTTTTGTTTGTTTGGGGATTTGAACTTGCGACGTAATGATTTTGAGTTCTTGTAATCGTCATCCACTCGACCATTCAAAGAATTTAAATCTGCTTACAAAATTGTTATTTTCTATGCCATACATTATATTCTATAAATAGAACACCTAATAATTATTAAATGCATAAAATAAAAAGAAAGGCCTTTGCATATGTATCTGCATTGTAGAGCGATTGAATGTTATTGATCTTAAACATAAAATAGGTTTCATTATGATTATCTGTTTATATTTGTCTTTTTGATGACATACATATATATGAGAGTGAGATTTGTATATTGTGACGTGTGTGATATTTTGTATGGATGTATAAGCGTTGGTGCTATTATAACATATTTTTGTCTACAGAGATTAATATTTGTATATTTATGCAACAATAAGAAATTTATAGTGTATAGCCAATACAAAATTTAATTAATAACTTAAATGTAGATTGAATTATATTTGTTTTCTAGCCCTATAAGTCAATGTTGATAATTTTTGAAGATTCTAAAAGACTTTCATTTTAGCAAAGGTAATTTGAGATCAGTTTTCTAAAAATAGATCTCATACAGTTCACAAAATTTAAAATTTGTTTGTTTGTTTTCTACAATAAAAATTTAGTTGTGATTTATTGCCTATAAAATAATTTTGTTGTTATCGGGGTGATTTTATTAAAATATGTACATATAAGCATATACATACATACCTATGATGGATTTTACATGAACAATGCACATTACTTTTAAAAGCTTTTATTTAAATAAAAACCTTCTTACTTAAGCACAATACAAAAAATTAATTATAAAATACTGGTCTTTGTTTATAAAAGACAAGGAGAAGAAAAATAATTACATTTTAAAAATGTTCATAATGCTAATAAATTTTATTCCTTTTTTTACTGTTGATAATATTTGTATGCAATTTGGTATGGAAAAATACTTATAAACATTTAAAGCTTTTTGAGTGCGACATGTTTGATCATGTTGCAGATCTTAAGTAATGTAAAAAATATTTGTTTACATTCAACCTTTTTCTTCAGTAACTTAGTGCTTTGATCTGGTTTGACGTGCTTTGAAAAAGTTAACAAGCAGTACAATAAAAATTACGACTGTTTCCTATAAAAGATATAATTGTAACGTGATTAATCAGTTTACATTAAACTTTCAACCCGATAAGTTGTGTTAAGAAAAGCAAATAAAAATAAAAAGACAAATTACGGAAATGTCAAAATTCCAAATTTCAAAAAATTGTAGTACTATAGTTAAGCGCTTTAATCTGCAAGGAAAAAAAATAGAGTTTCAAATAAAACCTGTACCAAACAACATAGAGCATGTAAGTTGGATTAAAGATGCTGTTAAGGAAATTTTGGTGTATGCAAAATTACCTTTTGTGGGGAATCATTTAAAGAACGTGGCCCTGGTTGGATTAATTTCAAAGAAGCCGGATCAGTAACATTCAATGATGTGTGGAATTTGATTTCAAAAATATTTCAAAGTAACTAGGAAGGCTTAAACACGGCTACTTTTTGCTTAGGTATTACAGCCATTAAATTACCTCGAGGTACCGGTAATGATCGTGGCAGAAAATACAATACATTTGATGAAGAACGCGCAATGCGGCGCGGCATTACAGCAATTGCTAACAAGGATAACCTATGTTTGCCACGTACACTTGTAGTTGCTAAGGCTTATATTGATAAAAATCCCAACTACAACAATATAAGAAGAGATATTGGAAAAATACAGACAGACAGAGACAGAGAAGAGATATTGGAAAATACAATATCTCTTCTCTGTCTCTACAGAGAAGAGATATTGGAAAAATACAGACAGACTAATCTTTGGGAAAAATCAAATATTTTGATACCACAAGATGGTGCAGGAATATTAGAATTACAACAGTTTCAGCAATATTTCAAAAACAACAAAATTGTGGTATATCAATATAACAGCAAAGGTCGAAATGTTCTGTTTGAAGGTATAAATTTGCGCTAAGCATGTTCCTTCAGAACATTTTTGCTACATACAAAAAGATAACCGACAACCTATGTTAAAAAATACTCTATTTGTGTTTTATGATTTAGAAACAACGCAAGACAAAATTATAACCCAAAAATTTTACGATAATGAGAAAATTGGAAATGTTACCCAATATGTACCGAATTTATGTGTTTTTCAACAACGATGCAGCACATGTATTGAGATAGAAAAATTGCATTTTTGTCAAAAATTCGGTTTCAGAACTGTTATTTACAAAAAAAATATAATTGACCGTTTCATAAAATATTTACTGGAAGCAAGGAAATTTTTTAAAAAAGTAATAGTTATTGCTCATAATGGGCAGTCTTTTGATCATCAATTTATTTTAAATAATATATTACATCAAACGGATGTAATATATTTAATTATGCGCGGTACAAAAATAATTATTAACCAGATTTAATTATGCGCGGTACAAAAATAATTTTAATGCTTTTGGGTAACATAAAGTTTGTTGATTCTCTGAACTACTTTCCTTTGGCTTTATCAGCATTACCAAAAGCATTTGATTTACCTAGGTCAATAAATAAGGGATATTTTCCATACTTGTTTAATACTTCAGAAAATAAGAAATATTTTGGTCCTCTTCCATCTGAGGAATATTATAATGTTGGTACCATGAAAGCGGAAGCCAGAGAAGAATTTATCAAATGGTATGACGAACATAAAAATAACACTTTTGACATGGAAAAAGATTTGGAAGAGTACTATATAAGTGACGTAAATATATTAACAGAAGCATGTCTAAAGTTTAGAAAGTTGATGTTAAAGGAATGCAATGTATGTCCATTCACTGAAGCAGTAACCATTGCTTCTGCATGCAATCTTGTGTTCAGAAGAAATTTTCTACAGGCTAATACCATTGGAATCATACCAAAAAACGGATACCGAAATGGAGAAAATCAATCGAAAATAGCTATACAATGGTTACTATGGGAAGAAAAACAACGAAGCATTAACATTGTTCATGCGTGGAAACAAAAGGAAGCTATTATCAAGGGCTCTAGAGTTGATGGATATTGTACAGAAACTAAGCAAGTTTTAGAATTTCATGGATGTTATTACCATGGACATGATTGCTTAAAATACAACCGTGATGATGCACTACACGATGACCCTGAAGATACTTTAAATAGAAGATATGAAAGAACAATTTCAAAAACATTACGATTAAGATCTTTTGGCTATGAAGTGATTGAAATGTGGGAATGTGATTTCTATAAATCTATGCATATCAATAAAGAAATTGAACATTTTAAGACTCCTTCAATACTGATAAATGAACCACTCAATCCACGGGATGCATTTTATGGAGGACGTACTGGAAATACAAAATTATATTACAAATGTAAAGATGGTGAAAAGATAAAATATATCGACGTTTGCAAGTATGGAAAATTTCCTGTGGGTCATCCGATAATTCAAGAAGAATGTTAAAAATAAATTTACAAATGACTATTGGATTAATAAAGTGTAAAATATTACCACCGCAAAATTTGTATCATCCCGTATTACCCATTAAACAGAACAAAAAGTTAATGTTTACACTCTGTAGTTTGTGCAGTAATGAAAAAAGGAAATTAGAATGTAATCACGTAGACGAAGAACGTGCATTCATAGGAACTTTGTCGATGAAGTCAATAAATCAATCGAAAAAGGGTACAAAATTTTAGAAATATTTTAAATTTGGAGCTATGATGTAATTAAATATAATATTTTAACTTCATATGGAGGTCTATTCATAGACATGATGAACAAATTTTTGAAAATGAAACAACAGGCTAGTGGATGGCCTAGCAAGTGTTTAACCGAAGAGCACAAATATCAGTATATTGAAAATTTTTTTAAGAATGAAAAAATAAAACTGGAATTTTCAGAAATAGTCAATAACCCAGGACTTCGATTCTTACCAAAGTTAATTCTGAATTCTTTTTGGGGAAAATTTGGTCAGAGAGAAAATCAAACAAAAACAAGTATAATAAATCAATCAAGTGAATTATTTACTTTACTCACGGATCCTTCTAAGGACGTTTGCCACATACTTCCAATCAACGAGTCAACAGTTGTTGTAAATTGGGAGTATAAAGAAGAAGCAGCAGATAGTTTACAAACTGTAAATGTTTGTATTGCAGCTTATACAACTACACAGGCACGATTTAAACTATATAGCTATCTAGAACATTTGCAAGATAGAGTTTTATATTACGACACAGACTCTGTTATATATGTATGCAGAAAAGGAGATAGTGAACTTAGTACCGGAGAATTTGTTGGTGATATGATACATGAGCTTGAAGGCTATGGCGTTGGAAGTTACATTACTGAATTCGGCAGCGGAGGCCCAAAAAATTATGCTTTTCAAGCTCTAAGTACAAAGGATAATTCAATAAAAACTGTTTGCAAAGTTAAAGGTATTAATTTAAACTACGAAGCATCTAAAAACGTAAATTTTGATGTCATATGTGATATGATTTTAAACGATATTGAAGAAGATATTCAAATTATATCATCAAATATCAGGCGGACACAAGATCATCAAATAGTTTCAACACCAGAAGTTAAAAAATATCGTCCTAGAGCAGAAAACGGAGTTTTTATGGCGGACTACGATTCTATACCTTATGGTTTTAAGAAATCAAAAGAATATTAATTTATATAAACAATAAACATATATATACCGTTTTTAATTATAAAATTCAATGATCTTACATTCTTTTTTCTAGAATAAGAAATTTTGGTGTACAATTTAAAAAAAGTAATAATAATCAATACTTGTATTTTTTAATTTAAATAAAATTAAAACTGAAATTAAAAATGTCTTGTTTTTTAAATTATAATTATTTTTACAGCTTTCACATGTAAGTCAGGAAAATATTCGAAAGTTTAATTATAGTGGCAAACGTCCTTAGAAGGATCCGTGAGTAAAGTCATTTTGCATGTCGAATTACGGTATGATATCGAAAACTTATTTTGAGAATTTTTACAAATGGAAGGTAGCACAGTAGGTATTTTGCACTTGTATAAAAATATTAAATTTCTGAAAATAGGATTAAATTTTTTAAACTCAGTTATATATATTTCCGTTAGTTTTTTATGCAGGGTGGATTTAAAGTAATTTTGAATCTTTTTTAAAATAACCTAAAATTAATTTGTTTTTGTATATTTGTAATCGAGATAAATGGTAAAAGTGCCTAAATGTGGGACTAAAAATAAATGAAGTTTACTATAGATAAATTGAAACAATAACAACAAAATTATAACATTATTTTTATTTATTTTTAACATATACTTTTCACACGATATAACAATGAAATAACTAAAATTTATATTATAATTTGATAAAAAAAATCACCGCTGTTGATTTATGTACTTGCTTATTCTTTTGAAACATTTATGAAATCCTCTACGTTCAGGATGTTTCTGTTTACGTTAATGCTAGCGTTCTTTCGCTTGACTAAATAACATACTATGTTATAAAGTATAGGTTCATAAAAGTTATCGATTTTCTGTGACAACTTAATTTTATAGATTTTAACCAATTTAAATTATTTTGATACATAAAACGTAAAAATTCGTATTTTGCCTTATTTTAATTTATATACTAATACTCGATTTTATATAATGTCTTCTTTGTTGATCCATGTATTATGAAAGTCATCAAAACCAAGCCATTTTACATACATTTTATCCCCCTTGCGTCGAATAATTTTTTCAACTAGATATACATTTTCGTTTTCTACTTTTTGCAATTCATATTCATAAAATCCTCCTTTGATAAGCTGATTTTTATAATCTTCCACAATATAAGTTACAGGGTTTGTTAAATTAATTTTGTGTATCTGGAAAATTTCAGTTGACCAATTAGGTAGATAGCCTTTTTCAAAAATACCTTTATATTTTGATATTCGAACATCATCTTCAATTTTACTTTCCCTTTTATGAATTCACACTTCCAGTATATAGGTATATTTATTTATATATATATATACATATATATATATATATATATATATATATATATATCTCCTCACCTGGCCATAACTGCTTGACCGATTGAGCCCAAATTTGGAAGTTGAGCTCGTGCCATCAATGGCTTGGTACCATAAAAATTTGGGGCCTTTTTGATTAGGGGCAGGGGGCG
The DNA here is from genome assembly GCA_949752835.1 of Empis stercorea. Taxonomy (NCBI): domain Eukaryota; kingdom Metazoa; phylum Arthropoda; class Insecta; order Diptera; family Empididae; genus Empis; species Empis stercorea. The sequence goes on from OX457089.1 coordinate 31,055,015, forward strand.
CGGAGGGCTGTTTAATTTTTGAATGTACCAAAAAACCATGTGGGGTATCAAATGAAAGGTCTTGACGAGTACATCTCATTGGACGGTGGTCCGGTGGGCGCCGTGGGTCATGTCGGGCGCAAATCGGGGCAATGTGGGGCCCCATAATACAAAAAATCATGTGGGGTATCAAATGAAAGGTCTTGACGAGTACATCTCATTGAGCGGTAGTCCGGGGGGCGCCGTGGGTCATGTCGGGTCCACAACGGGGGCAATGTTGGGCTCCATAATACAAAAAATCATGTGGGGTATCAAATGAAAGGTCTTGACGAGTACATCTCATTGAGCGGTAGTACGGTGGGCGCCGTGGGTCATGTCAGGCCCAGAACGGGGGCAATGTGGGGTCCATAATACAATAAAACATGTGGGGTATCAAATGAAAGGTCTTGACGAGTACATCTCAATGGGGGTAGTCGGGGGCGACGAGATTCATGCCGGGGCCCAAAACGGGGGCCATGTTGGACCCCATATTACAAAAAATCGTGAGGGGTATCAAATGTAAGGTTTTGAAGTGTACATCTCAATGGGGTGTATTTCGTGGGGCGCCGTGTGTCATGTAGGGGCTAAAATGGGGGCAATGTGGGGCTCCATCATACAAAAATCATGTGGGGTATCAAATGAAAGGTCTTGAAGAGTACATATCGTTGGGTGGTCCGTTGGGCACCGTGGGTCAAGTGGGGCCAAAAATAAAAAAAAATCATGTTGGGTATCATTTATGGAAGGTCATGAAGAGTACATCTTAGGTCAAACGGGCCCAAGACCAGTTAACGGGCCCAAAACCAGTTAACAGAAAATGAAAATGTTAAATGTTGAAATTAACAGAAAATGTAAATTTAACAAAAAATGTAAAATTTAACAGAAAATGTGGAATTTAACAGAAAATGTAAAATTTAACAGAAAAATGAAAATTTAATAGAAAGTGTCAAATTTAACAGAAAAATGTAAAATTTAACAGAAATTGTAAAATTAATAGCAGATGTAAATTTAACAGAAATTGTAAAATTTAACAGAAGAAGTAAATTTAACAGAAAATGTAAAATTTTAAAAGAAATGTAAAATATATTGCAAAATGCAAAATTTAACAGAAAATTAAAATTTTTACAAAAAATTTAAAATTTATTACTTTCCCTTCTATGAATTCACACTTCCAGTATATTTATTACTTGCCCTTTTATGAATTAACACTTCCAGTATGTCGGTATTTCGGTATCTCCTCACCTGGCCATAACTCTTAAACGGCTTGACCGATTGAGCTCAAATTTGGAAGTTTGGTGCCCTATAAATTTGGGGTCTTTTTGATGAGGGGAAAGGGGGCACGGAGGGCCGCTTAAATTTTTAAATGTACCTAAAAAAGCATGCCGGGACCCAAAACGGGAGCAATGTTGGACCCCACCACACAAAAATCATGTGGGGTATCAAATAAAATGTTTTGAAGTGTATATCTCAATGGGGTGTATTTCTTGGGGCGCCGTGTGTCATGTAGGGCTAAAACGGGGGAATGTTGGGCCCCATCTTACCAAAAACCATGTGGGGTATCAAATGAAAGGTCTTCAACAGTACATCTCAATGGGTAGTAACCCGGAGGGCGTCGTGAGTCATCTCGGGTCCAAAACGGGGGCAATGTGGGGCCCCAGCATACAAAAAATCATGTGCGGAATCAAATGAAAGGTCTTGAAGAGTACATCTCAATGAGGGTGGTCCGTGAGGCACATTCGATTATACGGGGGCCCAAAAGTGGGTCATGTGGGCCCATTATACAAAAATCATATGGGGTATTAAATGAAAGGTCTTGAAGAGTATATTTAATTGAGCGTGGTCCGTAAAGGCACACTGGGTTACATGAGGTTCCAAAAGGGGGTCATGTGGGTCAACAAGGCCTTAATCATAAAAATATCGTGTAGGGTATCAAATGAAAGGTCGTGCAGAGTACATATCGTGGGCCCAAAATCTGTTCCGAGAGGTACTGTGGGTCTTGTGGGGCCCATAATGCAAAAAGACTTGAGAGGTATCAAAGAAAAGGTATTGAAGAATACATCTCGTTGCGCAGTCCGTGGAGCTTCATAATTCATGTTAGGGCCCAAAACCTGTGTCATGTGGGGGCCCATCATAAAAAAATCGATGGTGCATCAAATAAAAGGTCTTGAAGCGTAGTCCGAGCAGTACCCTGGGTCATGTGGAGCCGATTATACAAAAAACATCAGCCACATGTGGAATTCCGAATCGTGGGCCATGAGTAGCTCAAACAAATCATACCCAAGTTGTCAAAGTAATTAAATATTTTTAGTCGGTTAAATGAATAAATATTTGACCGACTAAAAAGTGTAAAATAAAAAATATAAATAAAAAAAGTTTTTTAAAAATACTGTCCCTTAAAGAAATATTCAACTAAAAAGTAATAAACAAGCAAATAATACCACATCAATGTACTCTCCCGTTGAAATTGAGCAACTGTCAACAATAGTAAGGGAAAGGTAGACCTCTTTATAAATAGCATTAATTCTGATAAGGTCTACTTTCCCTTACTATTGTTGACAGTTGCTCAATTTCAACGGGAGAGTACATTGATGTGGTATTATTTGCTTGTTTATTACTTTTTAGTTGAATATTTCTTTAAGGGAAAGTATTTTTAAAAAACTTTTTTTATTTATATTTAAATTTAACTTTTGTTAATATTTTCGGTGTATTGTATACAGTTTCTAATAAAGTTTTCTCTTTTCATTATTAGTTACTTTTGATGGTTTCATTTTAATAGTTCTATGATATGTATTATTATATTACTCTACAACTGATTGCAAACGTTGAACCCAATTGTAATTACCATTAAAACTAAATATTTTATACAGTTTACTTTTTATTGTTCTTATTAGACGTTCAGCAAATCCTGCTTTAATCTCTGTATATGTTTGATAGAGATTAACGTTATATTTTTTCATTAGTTGTTTAAACTGAGCATTAAAAAATTCTTTTTCTGCATCTGTTTGAATATTTTTAGGGATGCCGCTACTTCTTTTGAAATTTTTTTCTAAAGCACAAGCAACCTCTTTTGCTGATTTTGTTTTTAAGGGTTCTGTATAAGCATATTTCGAAAAAGTATCGATTACAATGAGAAAAAAGGAAAAGTCTCTTTTGATTTGACATATCTGCTAGTTCAAGTTGCCATAAATCATCGATGGATTTTTGAACAACTTTTCGGCGAGGAAATTTTCTTCTAAGATTTTTATGTATTTCATTAACTACAATAAACTTTGAGTCCATGATGGTTAATATAAGAATTAGAATAACAAGTTAGTATTGTAATTTTTCACAAGATAACGACAGGAAGGTTCAGAGCAAACTGATTAATCACGTATGATTTAGTACCTATATAGAAACCAAAAGTCAAGTTTTTATTTCACGTTCATACTTTAGTTAATAAATTACATTAGACAAAAAAATTTATATTTTCCTATTTTTGGGGGAAAAAGGATAATCAAATTATGAATGAGTTTTTTTTAGAGGTAACAAAAAATAAATATTGACAATGTTTTATAGAAAAGTATAAAATTTATAGTATTAATCGCATATTACTTACAATTTTGATATTTTTATTTGTTTGTGAGTATTAAATAAAATAAATTATTCAGTTGATATATATATACATATGTAAATATTATGTATAAAAAACATATAAAATTCATACAAAAAACAAAACCATACATTTTTCTTATAATAAACAAAAATTCGCTAAAATTTAAACTTCACATTTTTTTATAAAAAAATACAACATTTTCTAAAATTCAAAATTATTTTTTGATTGTACATAATTGTCATTATCACAAAAAAGGCACATGCTTATTTGAAAAAAGTGTGAAATTTCAAATACACAATTTGAGAAAAATGATATTTGTATGTACCAAATATTATATTTTATATGCAATAACTAAAATTGTGTATTGTATACACCATGTATAGTATAACAAAACGAAGTATACCAGATATAATTTTACTTTTTGGGCAAAGGCCTCTTAAGGGTAATGATCCTAAAAATAAATTTGATAAGTTTTTCACAAATCTTTAAAAAGAAATGTACCTTATAAGAAATAAATAAATTGTTGAACAGTTGATAAACTTATTTTCAATTTAAGCTAAGTTTTCTTTTTAGGGCTTTTTTTTTTTAAATAAAAAACCCTTATGCTAACGCTTTTGTCCGTCTGTCTGTCCGTCTGTCTGTCCGTCTGTCGGTCCGTCTGTCTGTCCGTCTGTCCGTCCGGTGTAAACAATAAAAACCAGTTATTTCACATGGTTAATGTACACTCAGGTATATGATAGACAAACCTATGGAAAGCTTGATTTATTGAGAACCAGATGCAATTGATATAATTTCAAAATTCGGCCGGTAGGTGGCGCAATTCGCAATTAACATCTTTTTCCGAATAAAAATTACAATTTTATATAGTAAATGTGCACCAAAAATGAAGTTTGACCACTCGTTGGAAAGGTATTTAAGAGTAGAATATTATGCCAGTAACCGTACCTCAAATTTCTACCGCTAGAGGCGCTGAAAAATAAAATATATAAAATGTTAATTTTTAAAATGTGATTTGCAATAGTCAATAAGCCCCAAAAATTAGGTTTAATGTTGCAACTGAAAGGAAGTAAGTAGTAATATAAAACCACAGTAGTTATAATTTTAAATTCTACCGCTAGATGGCGAAACAAATAATTATATTGTTTTTTAAAAATGTTATTTAACTTGGTGAATCTTTACCAAAAATGAAGGGAAAGCAAGCGCTGGAAACCTAATATAAACTAAAATAAATCAGACATCCTCATAATCTGATTTTTTGCCACTAGAGGGCAGTAAAATACTAGTAAAAAGTTGTAATTTAATATAGTAAATGTTCACCAAAAATGAAGTGTGACTACTCGTTGGAAAGGTAGTTAAGAGTAGAATACGATGCCGTTAACTGTATTTCCAATTTATACCGCTAGATGCGCCAAATACTAAAATATGGAAAAAGAGTTTTCAAAATGTGTTTTCCAATTGTGAATAAGCTCCAAAAAATAGGTTTAATGTCGCATCTGAAATTTAGTAAGTAGTAGTATAAAATCACAGTTATAATTTTAATTTCTGCGGATAGAGGGTGCAACATATACTCCAAATATGCATTTAGAGTAGTTGAATTTAAAAAAAAGCCCGTAATTATAAAACTACTGATCAGTAGTTCGGCTGCGCGGCATTTTTTATTAACACATACGATGAACAAATTTTTATACGTACAAATGTACCTAAAATTAAAAACTTTGAATATTTGCAATCAATAATTCAACCAGTATTTAGAAAATGTTAGCTCTGCTAATTTTGTATGCCAAGTTATGATTCAAGAAATTGTTATATTTTATATATATAATAATTTTGTATGTATATGCAAAAATATACACAATTCAAGAATTTTTTTAGTTTCTACTATCAAGATACAAAAAAAACATGCAAGTGTGTTTCTTCTTTGTGTCTGTTGTAACGAAAGATCAGTATTTTAAAACTAATTTTCTGTATTTTGCTTAAATAAGTAGGTACATAGTTTATTAAAATCCACCCGCTAACAACAAAATTATTTTATAGGGAACAAATCACAATTAAATTTTTATTGTAGAAAACAAACAAACAAATTTTAAATTTTGTGAACTATTTTGTGATGAAAATCTATTTTTAGAAAACTGATCTCAAATAATTTTCCTAAAATGAAAGTCTTTTAGAATATCCAGAAAAAATACAATTAAATTTCTGTTCGTAGAAAATAAACCAGCTTTTTGAGCATATTTTTTCGAACAACTCAACAAAGTTTAAACCTTCAATATTTTTATTTTTAAAAAGCTTGTACTATTAAATTTATTTTTTGGAAATCATTGTTTATAATTTCTTGAGATAAGTCTTTTAAAATTTCAAATATGTGTTTTACCAGAAACTATTTATAATAAGACAAGCTACCACGAACAATGAAATTGTCATGTTTAGAAATAAAGGTGGGATACCCAATTTTTATTTTTTCTCATAAAAAAAAATGAGCAAAAAAATTATCTCACCACAAAACAAAACAGAGAAAGAAAACTGAAAATTCTGAAAAATAATAGATTACATATTACAAAAATCCATAAGTGCGTATAGAAATAAATGGATGGAAACAAAATTTATATTTTATCTACAGTATGCAAAATCCGTATTCGTACATTTTTAATTTATGACATTTTTTAATTTATTATTAAATAATTATTGAATAATGAAAAATGAAAAGTACATTCGTTTTTTTTCTTTAAATGTATGCTCCATTAATATTATTCATGATTTCTTGCAGGAAATTTTTGATTAAATTTGCAGTAATGGACACACTTTTGTCTTTAAAATAAGGGTGTACGAATACGAAGACGGATTTTGCATACTGTACTTAGTTAAAAAAAGCATGCGACAAAGTCGAAATTAAGTGGCACGCGTGCCATGATTGGCACGGTTCAAAATTTTACTGGCACTCGTGGTAAAAAATAAAAAACATTTACAATATGGTGTTTTATTTTAAAAAAAGTATTATGTTCCCTACTATTATTTGTTATATTGTTATAGGTAAAGTTATTAATTGTTATATTTTTATTATATCAGAACTGATATTTTTTTTTCCTTTAAACTTTAAAGAAATACAAATATTTTTTTTTATATACCTTTATATAACAAATAAAAAAATTAATTAAAAGTAATAAAAAACCAAATAAATCACATTCTTTTATTTCTGTTATTTCAATACTTTTTTATATTATGGAATTGGTTTGGCACGTAAGAAATATTGTTTCAAAAAATCAAAAAAGTTGGCACACTACCTTTTTTATATTATGGAATTGATTTGGCACGTAAGAAATATTGTTTCAAAAAAATCAAAAAAATTGGCACACTACCTAAAATCTAATTGCGACCACTGCTATAAACTAACTAAAGTTTTCTTTTTGCATAGCGAGAACAGAGGAAATAGTTTTTTTTTTAGTTCAAACAAAGGCAAAGCAAAACGGAAGAGAGTAAGAAAAGACCTAAAAAAGTAAATATGCACTCATTCTCATTGTTTTCTGTTGTGGGTATCCCATCTCTAGCGAAATTTATTGAAATGAAAATTCGTAGAAGTTGTTCTATGTGAATACTCTTGATATAAATTCTTTCTGGTTTTACTTACAAAAAACTTACTAGAAAATATTTACTAGCTTTTTCTTTTTTTTAAATAAAGATAATAAATAAATGAAAATAAAAATAGTTTGTAGATAAGCATAATAATTATTAATTTAGTTTTAGTGTTTTGTACATTCTTCATCAAATATATTACATATATTTTCTATCTTAAAAAGTTGAATATGCACAAATATTTTTACATTACTTAAGATCTGCAACATGATCAAACGTGTCGTACTAAAAAAGCTTTAAATATTTATAAGTATTTTTCCATACCAAATTACATACAAATATTACCAATACTAAAAAAAGGAATAAAATTTATTAGCATTATGGACATTTTTAAAATGTAATTATTTCTCTTCTCCTTGTCTTTTATAAACAAAGACCAGTAGTATTGTGCTTAAGTAAGAAGGTTTTTATTTAAATAAAAACTTTTAAAAGTAATGTGCACTGTTCATGTAAAATCCATCATAGGTATGTATGTATATGCTTATATGTACATATTTTAATAAAATCCCCCCGATAATAACAAAATTATTTTATAGGCAATAAATCACAACTAAATTTTTATTGTAGAAAACAAACAAACAAACAAATTTTAAATTTTGTGAACTGTATGACATCTATTTTTAGAAAACTGATCTCAAATTACCTTTGCTAAAATCAAAGGTAAAAAAGTTCTTTTAGAATCTTCAAAAATTATCAACATTGACTTATAGGGCTAGAAAACAAATATAATTCAATCTACATTTAAGTTATTAATTAAATTTTGTATTGGCTATACACTATAAATTTCTTATTGTTGCATAAATATACAAATATTAATCTCTGTAGACAAAAATATGTTATAATAGCACCAACGCTTATACATCCATACAAAATATCACACACGTCACAATATACCAATTTCACTCTCATATATATTATGTCATCAAAAAGACAAATATAAACAGATAATCATAATGAAAACTGTTTTATGTTTAAGATCAATAACATTCAATCGCTCTACAATGCAGATACATATGCAAAGTTAACGCTTACCGCTTTTTTTTTATTTTATGCATTACGTTTTAATAATTATTATGTGCTCTATTTATAGAATATAATGTATGACACAGAAAATAACAATTTTGTAAGCAGATTTAAATTCTTTGAATGGTCGAGTGGATGACGATTACAAGAACTCAAAATCATAACGTCGCAAGCTCAAATCCTCAAGCAAACAAAAGTTTTTTTCTGCTTAAGAAAAATAGATCTAAATATAGAAACGCGGATAAGCATCTAAATACAAATTTATATAGCTAATCGTTGTGAACAGATTAAATATGTTTCGGTGGATCAATTTATATTTATTAGATTTATTTAAAAAAAGGTAAAAGCTATTTATAGTTCAAAGTTTAAAACATCACAATTGCAGGTTTTTAAAGCGAAAGTAATGACAACATATATTCTTGGGGAATTCCTGTTGCTTAACTTCAAAGGGGTTCCTTTCATTGTCGGTTTTCTCAGTCTACGCAAAAACCCCAAATGAAATTTGCGGTATAATTAAAAATCAGTCATAAATCAAAACAAAGAACATAAATCAATAGCTGTCAATCAAATTTACTTCCTCTCCCCGATCCTAAGCTTTCGATTTCTTCCATGGTTTCAATTTGGTTCCCAGACTCAACCGGCCTAAATAAAAAATTTTCACTTTTGTTTAAAAATTTAATATTTTTTACCACGTTACTTTGTTTTTATATTTCCCTGTGTGAAGTTAGTACAAATTTTATTTGCACTTTCTTTACACAGTTGATATCAAATTAAAGTTACTTAGTCTTTTTGCACGACTTTTTATTTTGTTACCCTATTTTATACTTCCCGTTTTTTTATACACTTCATATATAAAAATCTTATTATACTTTAAAGTGATACTAAAAACTCTTTAATACAAAAATTTGATATAAATTTTATATAAAAAACTTTTCGGAAAAGGTATCTAACAAAAGAATACTTTTGTTAGACCAAGTTGACTTAAAAAAAATTCTGAAGCTTTGCTCTACTAAACTAAATAAAAAAATCCAGTTAACGCTTACCGTTATGAAAATAACGGTAAAATATTCACTACACCTTTATATCTAGTAATTTGCAGTTTTAGACGACTTCTTCAAAAAATAATTAAAATTTTTCAGAATATAGGGAATTTCATTAGCTACAATTTAAAAAAAAATTGGGATCCTTCAATTTACCGTTAAGGAGAAAATGGCAAAAATATGATCTTTAATACAAAAATTTTATATAAATTTATTACAAATTGATAAAAACGCACAATTTGCAATTTTAACTTAGAGAAAAAATTTAAATTTGAGTTTATATGCATAAAAAAAATCGTGTATTTAATGGTTGATCTAAAATGGTTGATGTATGTGTACCCCAAAAAATTATGTATTTATTATACTTATGTATTTTGAAGTCATTCGAAAGAGGAAATATTAAAATTGAAACTGGGTTAAATATTGGGATAGGTTAAGGTTTGTGTTCGTTGAGCCTGTTAAATTAAATTAAAAAATTAACTTCTAATTAAAATAATTAAAATAATTCTTTTAAATTTATTAATTAATTAAGAATTAATTAATTTTAGTTTAATGTCATATCTCAATAATTTGTTTAACCAATGTTTTTTCAATTATTTATATTTTTTGTAATAAAATAAAATATTATAAAAAGTAATATTTAATGAAAAACATTAAAGAAATTGACTGTTTCTTATTTCCCTAGCCAGATTAATCTGATTTCAGATTTTAAAAAATCTAGACGATCTACAGATTTAAATAAGAAACACACCAATAATTCTGTATATAATAAAATAAACTAATAAAATAAAATAATACATTTTTTTATTAATTGTAGCTAATGAAATTCCCTATATTCTGAAAAAAAAAATTTTAATTAAGGGTTTCACTGAAAAGTTCTCAAAAAAAATAAATTATACAGTTCCTTTGCTAATCAAAAATAGCAACGAAATATGAAGTTCCATCTAATTTAGCTCACTTTTTTTATAGGAAAATTGGAATTTTTATTTAAAAAAACAAAAAAATTTTGGGACACTTGGTTGGTTGGTTGGTTAAAGTGGCGAGGATCGCCTTCCTCGGGTGATCCTCCAATTAGCACTATAGTGCCGTTTTAATACCACTTATACTCGTCAACGCTAAGCTAAGGTTTGGCTAGGGGGGTGGTTTTTTTTTAGATCCATTTCGTCGCGTTTAATAACTGTGTCAGGTTCGTGGGGCGCGTCGACGCTAGATCGTTTAGGTCACGTAGGTTGCAGCTGCCAAGTGAGCGATGCCTGGCTCTTGCCAGTGCTGGGCAGTTGCACACGAAGTGTGTCACTGTTTCCTTCTCGCTTGGTTCTTTGCAGCTGCGGCATGTGTGGTTGAATGGGATGCCCATCTTGGCGGCATGTTCTCCTATTGGCCAGTGCCCCGTATATACAGCTATAGTTCTGGCCATATCCGTGCGGGATAGTAGAAGGAGGTTTTTTGTTTTGTTTTGGTTGTAGGACGGCCATGTACTTCTGGCTGTCCTGCATGTTGCAAACCCCTTCCATCTTGCCTCAGCTAAGGCTAGGAAGTGGATGTAGAGGTCTCTTTTAACCGTATTGATGGGGATCTCCACATGTTCCGCCAACGCGGCGTCCATGCTTGAGCCTTCCCTTGCTAGTTCATCCGCCATTTCATTTCCGTGTATGTTCCTGTGACCTGGAACCCAGATTAGAGTGACGTTCGCTAAGTTGCTTAAAGATACAAGCTCGCCTGAGCATTTTTTAACTAGTTTTGAGGATATTAGAGCGGAGTTGAGGGCCAAAATAGCAGCCTGGCTATCTGTTGCCACCGCTATGTTGTATTTGGGAGAGGTGTCTTCTCTAGCCAGCAGGCATGCTTTCCAGATTGCTAGCATTTCCGCTTGGAAGACGCTGGACTTGTCCGGAAGTCGGAATTTTTCCGCTATGTTACATGTTTCGGAGAAGACCCCTGCACCCACACCACAGTCCATCTTTGAACCATCTGTGTAGAGTACCGTGTCGAAACCCCTTAGTATGTTACCCCGATTCCATTCCCTTCTGGTTGGAATTTTGACACTGAACCTCTTGTTCAATTCCAATTTAGGGGTAGAGTAATCCGTGGATGTTGGGACCAGCCTCTTGTAGATCGTGCCAAGAATATTGCTGTGCCCGTAAGGTTTTTCCCGCCAGTACCCATTTTCTTTGAGTCTGATCGCGCTATTTGCAGCTAGTAGTTTGATATGGAGGTCTAGTGGGAGGAGGCAGAGGATTGCATCCAGTGCGTTACCTGGCGTTGTTCTTAACGCTCCCGTGACGCAAATGCATGCCCCCTCTGAACTCTACCTAGCTTGGTACAGTTGTATTTCCTTCTCATTGCTGGCCACCAAACTATCGAGCCATATGTGAGAATGGGGCGTACAATTGCGGTGTACATCCATAGAACCATACGCGGTTTAAGTCCCCATTTTTTTCCAAGCATCTTCTTGCATGAATATAAAGCTACATAGGCTTTGTTGACCCTATTTTCGATATTGAGTTTCCAACTCAATTTAGAGTCAAGTACCACGCCGAGGTACTTTACCGTTGGGGTAAGATGCAATCTTACTCCGTCCAAACTAGGACAGGTGAAGACCGGGATTTTGGTTCTCGTAGTGAAGAGCATCAGCTCTGTTTTAGCCGGGTTAACACGTAGACCACAACTTTTGGCCCATCTGCTAACGTTTTCCAGGGCTTTACCCATAATTTCACTCATTATGTGGAGATATTTACCAGAAACTAGAATTTCTAGGTCGTCGGCATATGCCACCGCCGTAATTCCTAGTTCCTGTAGGGTTTTAAGTATCTTGTTCATTACCAGAAGCCATAACAGGGGGGACAACACCCCACCTTGAGGTGTGCCCCTGCTAACTACTCTAGTAATTCGGAAGTTACCAAGATCCGCTTGGATTTCCCTTGTTTTCAGCATAGTAGCTATCCACCTGCTGAGAGCTGATTCAACTCCTAGATCATTCAGGGACTCTAGGATAGCTACATTCGTTATATTGTTAAAGGCACCTTCTATGTTTAAAAAGGTGGCCAGTGTATATTCTTTGTATTGTAAGGACTGCTCAACATTTCTGACCACCTCACTTAGTGCAGTTTCAGTGGACTTGCCTTTACAATAGGCATGCTGAGTTTTGCAGAGCGGGGTAATTTCTAGGTTATTTCTTAACTCTAACTCGAGTATTCGCTCAATGTTTTTTAACAGGAACGAGGAGAGGCTTATAGGCCTAAAGTCTTTAGCCGAATCATGACCCCTTTTTCCGGCTTTCGGGATAAAAACAACTTTTACCTTCCTCCACGCTTGAGGAATATGGCCAAGAGCAAGGCTGCATCTAAATAGCTTAATCATCCACGGGATAGCTATTTCTTTGGATTCCTGCAGCATCTTAGGTAAGATACCGTCAGGACCGGCTGATTTGTATGGTAAAAAACCGTAAATTGCCCAGGCAATTTTTTCTTTCGTTATGAGTGTGTCGAGCCATTCTCTTGAAGGCTCGCTGCTAGCTTGGTCACCCGTGCTGGTGACCTCTTCGGCGTTGATAGTGCAACCGGGGAAGTGAGTGTTTAATAGCAACTGCAGAGTTTCCGCAGATGAGGATGTCCATTCTCCGTCCTCACTCTTGAGGAAGGAGGGGTTAGAGTGTTCTTTACTAAGGATTTTGCTAAGTCTGGCAGAGTCCCTAGTATTCTCTATAGATTCACAATATTCCTGCCAGTTTTTACTCTTGGCAGCTCTAATGGCTTTTTTGTATTCACGGAGACGGTCCTTATAGAGTTGCCACGTGCCTAGCCTATAGCAGACATTGTAGGCATCCCGAGTCACCTTCCGTAGCTGCGTAAGGCTGTCGTCCCACCACGGTGGGAACGACTTTCTACTACGTTTAATTGGACACGCTACTTTAAGGGAGACCTCCATGGCCTTCGTAAACCTGTCCGTGGCTATTTCAAGGTCATTAACGGATCTCAAATCGCTGCATATGACTGGGAGCTTTTGTTTCAGAATCGATCTAAACTTAGACCAATCAGTGTTTTTGGGATTTCTAAGGGGCTTGGGTTTTCCTGACTCAAGATTAACACTGAAGAGTATCCAGCCATGGTCAGAAAATGATTTTTTCTCGGATACCCTCCAGTTCTCTACTTTTAGGGATTCATTATTGCTAACTAAGGTAATATCGATCACATCTTCCCACCCGGGGAATGTGTCCGAGCTCGGAAAAGTGAATGTTGGTGTGCAACCTCTGTTGCATACCGATAAGTTTGTATTTAAAATAATATCAAAAAGTGACTCACCTCTTTCGTTAATTTCAGAGCTACCCCACAGGGTATGTCTGGCATTTGCGTCGCATCCAACTAATAAGTTTTTTCCTGTGGCTAGGATAAGCTCTACCAGTTTAGTTGACGGGGCTGGTTCATCATGAGGCAGATACACCGAACTGATGTATATCTCCTTGCCGTCATTTTGTTCCACCTTTACCACGGTAATATCCTCAAAACTAAAATTAGAACAAAGGTGTGTATTTATATGTTTCTTAACCAAAATACACGTCCTTGGCTTACCTTTATCTATATCTACAGGCTTGTAGAATAGGCTATAGTCTCTGTGATTAAGACCTCTTATTCAGGAGGAATTAATCCAGGGTTCTTGGATTAAGGCAATGTCGATGTCTTCCTCCCTTAGGAAGATCATCAGGTTGTCCGAGGCGCATCTCGAGTGCTTGAGATTAACCTGGACAACCTTCATCGCCTGCTGTTAGTGCTTCTGCTCCTGTCTCTTTGGCCAGAGACATCTCCTCGAGCAGGTCGCTTGCTTCATCCATCTCGTCAAGCTCATCACTATCCGCTTGGAAAATTTTGAGCTTGGCGAGACGGATGCCGAATCTTAATTTGTACTCTCGCTTTTCCAGGGGCACCAGGCTTTCCTTGTTTATTAAGAGAAGGAAGGACACACTGTTTTTCTGCAGCTCCGTCGTGTCCTTCTCCTTTTTTATGACAGCCCAGTTGTCCATCGGGACATCTGGGTTGTGTAGCTTTAAGCACTTCAAGAGTTTCTCCCCCTCAATGTCTATCCTGGGCAACCAAATGCGCGCCCTAGGTCTCCTAGGAATCTCCTTAGCTGGGATTAGGCCAATCTTGGCCTCCTCCCAGGTGTCACTAATTCTAGCGACACTGCTGCTCAGGAAATCCAGGGAAAACTGATCTTCGCACTTGATTACCCGGTAGCCACTGACCACCTCGGACGAGTCAAAGCAAGGGAGAATCCCTGAAGTGCTCTCAAGAATATGGTTAATGACTATCGCTGACAGTTCCGCTTCTATTTTCACCCATAGCTCGGGTGAAACTTTCAGATTACTGGCTTTTTTGTCAATGATTGCGACATTTAAGTGACATCTAACTATGTCACTTAACTTCTTCGCAGAGATCTTTGGTTTGTCGCTGGTCTCCGTCTTGGCGACCTTGGTTCTTTGTGCGCCTACCCCGGACTCATCTTGAGACCTGTTTCTCTTGGTAGGTCGCACCTCAGGATCTGCGATTTGAGCTTCAAATCTCTGCACGATCCCGGCATATTTTACCTTGTCTTCGACATCCTTCTCATGCGCTTTCCCTTCAGCTTCATTTCGAGCGATCTTGTTCAAAATGAATTTCGCCTTAGAGTACTCACGCTTGAGAAGAGTGCCGGCGCTTCTTTGTTTTTTCACAGTACCGGGCTTGGTACTTGTTTGACTTGGATGTAAGGTAGTACTATGGCTGGTACTTGCAATACATCCAGGCTTAGTATTGTTTGGCGTACTATGGCTGGTACTGATTTCGTTATCTTTAACAGGAGTACTGAAACTGGTACTGCTGCTTGCTTCATCTATAGGAGTCTCCTGGCTGGAGGCTAAGAGCTCATCCTCCGAGGATGAGCCGATGTTTGTTGTTGTTTTTGTGTGTTTTTGTTTTATTAAATTTTTCTTCATATTTTGGTCCCACGAGTATGAACGGAAATGTTAGTCCATCATGGCAGAGCCGACATACCATGATAAGGCACTTTATACAACCGACCTTGCCCGGGCATCGGAGGGAGCTCGTTAGCGACTGGTTTGACCCCCAGCCTTTCAGTCCTCGGCACGGCGCTCACATCACCACTGACATTAGGTCGCACACTGCATATTCGGTCTGTGTCCATGTTTAATATGTACACAGTTCCAGGGGCCACCACGAGGAGGTAATGCAGGCACTTGGCTAGGAACTTCTACAGTTGCAACATTTATACCCTAGGATACAAATGCCTACCCTGTAGAATCCCCACCCCGACCCCCTTGGGACCCTAATTCGTTTTGATTCATGTTTGGGACCCTAATTCGTTTTGATTCATGTTTACATAAGCAATAATTTCACAAAACAAATATATAAGGTAATTAAATTTACATACTACAGAGAAAAGTTCCAGGCCTAGTAGATGACGTTTCTCATAAAAAAGGGCAAAAAAAATGCATTTTTCAATTTTGAGAACTTTTCGATACAACCCTTACTTTTTTAAGAAGTAAAAAAACTTTTCGGAAAAGGTATCTAACAAAAGAATACTTTTGTTAGAACAAGTTGACTTCAAAAAAATTCTGAAGCTTTGCTCTACTAAACTAAATAACAAAAATCCAGTTAACGCTTACCGTTATGAAAATAACGGTAAAATATTCACTACACCTTTATATCAAGTAATTTGCAGTTTTAGACGACTTCTTCAAAAAATAATTAAAAATTTTCAGAATATAGGGAATTTCATTAGCTACAATTTAAAAAAAAATTGGGATCCTTCAATTTACCGTTAAGGAGAAAATGGCAAAAATATGATTTTTTTTTAAATTTGTAATGCATTTTTCGGGTACTAGATGGCGTTTGCGGTTAAAATGACATACTTTTTCGGAGTCCTGATGTCATAAAGTACCGTTATGTAATGACGTCATCTTAAAAGCTCGGGCCCGTTATTCGGAAGTACAGCAAATTGTTACAGTGACGCCGATTATGCTGGTGATATTGGTATACGAAAGTCTACCAGTGGATATTTTTACCTATTTGGAAGTGGTGCTATTTCCTGGCAATCACAAATAGAAAAATGTGTAGCATTATCGACCACTGAATCAGAATACATTGCAGCTTCAGAAGCGGTTAAAGAAATTATTTAGTTGAAGCGACTAATTACTGAATTATTACCAAAATATCAAATATCAGCAACATTGCTGATGGATAATCAAAGTGCTATAAAGCTGGTAGAGAATCCAGAAATTCCTAAGAGAACGAAGCATATTGATGTCAAGTCGAGTTTAATTTGGTATTATTATATTTTACTCTATTATCTATTATAATATTTCTTGTATACTTATTATTGAAAATAAAATTCCTTCTTCTTGTTTAAACTATTCAACGAATAAAACGTGTTTTTCAATATATATATATGAAAATATATATATAAAAATGAACGAACTTATTTTGAAAATAAATGTATATATATATATATATATATATATATATATATATATATAATATATATATATATATTATTTTATATATATATATATATCATGTTATATATATGTATGTATATATATAATTTTCTTCATTTAGATATTATAATGAAACGTAATATAGGGTAAATAAATTCTTGGTTGGCTTCAAACAATTTGCAATTTTAACTTAGAGAAAAAATTTGAATTTTAGATTATATGCATAAAAAAAATCGGAAATACTTCCGTATAGGTGGCACGAGCTTTTTTGATGACGTCATTACGTAACGGTACTTTATAACGTCACGACTCCGAATAATGATGTCATTTTTACCGGAAACGCCATCTAGTGGGCAAAAAATGCAAAATAAAATTTTTTAAAAAATCATAAAATTAGCTTTTTTTCAATAACGGTAAATCATAAGAGCCTTGATTTTTTTTTAAATTATAGCTTATGAAATTCCCTATATTCTGAAAAAAAAAATTTTAGATTATATTTTAGGAACTTGCTAAAAATTGCAATTTACTGAATTTTGAGCTTTTCAATTGTTTTACCGTTATTTAAGTAACAGTAAAGGTTAGTCAAAAATTTTTTTATTCTTGTGATAGAGGAAACTTGTACAAAGTTTTTAAGCGTAATTTGTCTTAACCAAAGTCTTCTGGAAAAAGGAGAAAAATTAAAAAAACTTTAATATTTTTATTATTAAATTTTTTTTATTTATTAAAATTTTTTTTATTAATTTATATTTTTTGTGCAACTTTTCACATTTATGTATTTTTGCGACTTTACGGAAAAGGGCAAATAACTTTTCTTTTGCAACTTTTCGGAAAAGGGAAAATTATTTTTCTTTTGCAACTTTTCGGAAAAGGGCAAATTACTTTTCTTTTGCAACTTTTCGGAAAAGGGCAAATTACTTTTCTTTTGCAACTTTTAGATTTTTCCTCAAATATTTAACTATTTTGTATTTTATCTAATCATTTAGGAACTGAAATTCATACAGATTGTTGGGGTGGATATATAGATTTGAGTCTAATAGGGTATATTCACAAAACGGTGAATCATTCTGAACATTTCGTAGATCCTGAGACTCTTGCACATACCCAGAATATTGAAAGTTCATGGAGATTTTTAAAAACACGTTTAGGACGAGGTGGAATACGAAAATGTTATGGATCCTCATTTATGTGAATTTCTCTGGAAAAGAGAAGCAAAGTCAAAAAATTAGGATGAATTCGTACAATTAATTTTAGACATGAAAAAGTTATATTGTGGTTAAAATTTAAAAAAATATTAATCATAATAAAAATATTAAAGTTTTTTTAATTTTTCTCCTTTTTCCAGAAGACTTTGGTTAAGACAAATTATCCTTAAAAAATTTGTACAAGTTTCCTCTATCACAAGAATAAAAAAATTTTTGACTAACCTTTACCGTTACTTAAGTAACGGTAAAACAATTGAAAAGCTCAAAATCCAGTAAATTGCAATTTTGAGCAAGTTCCTAAAATATAATCTAAAATATAAACGCTCAATGGTTTTTAACAGGAACGAGGAGAGGCTTATAGGCCTAAAGTCTTTAGCCGAATCATGCCCCCTTTTTCCGGCTTTCGGGATAAAAACAACTTTTACCTTCCTCCACGCTTGAGGAATATGGCCAAGAGCAAGGCTGCATCTAAATAGCTTAATCATCCACGGGATAGCTATTTCTTTGGATTCCTGGAGCATCTTAGGTAAGATACCGTCAGGACCGGCTGATTTGTATGGTGAAAAACCGTAAATTGTCCAGGCAATTTTTTCTTTCGTTATGAGTGTGTCGAGCCATTCTCTTGAAGGCTCGCTGCTAGCTTGGTCACCCGTGCTGGTGACCTCTTCGGCGTTGATAGTGCAACCGGGGAAGTGAGTGTTTAATAGCAACTGCAGAGTTTCCGCAGATGAGGATGTCCATTCTCCGTCCTCACTCTTGAGGAAGGAGGGGTTAGAGTGTTCTTTACTAAGGATTTTGCTAAGTCTGGCAGAGTCCCTAGTATTCTCTATAGATTCACAATATTCCTGCCAGTTTTTACTCTTGGCAGCTCTAATGGCTTTTTTGTATTCACGGAGACGGTCCTTATAGAGTTGCCACGTGCCTAGCCTATAGCAGACATTGTAGGCATCCCGAGTCACCTTCCGTAGCTGCGTAAGGCTGTCGTCCCACCACGGTGGGAACGACTTTCTACTACGTTTAATTGGACACGCTACTTTAAGGGAGACCTCCATGGCCTTCGTAAGCCTGTCCGTGGCTATTTCAAGGTCATTAACGGATCTCAAATCGCTGCATATGACTGGGAGCTTTTTTTTCAGAATCGATCTAAACTTAGACCAATCAGTGTTTTTGGGATTTCTAAGGGGCTTGGGTTTTCCTGACTCAAGATTAACACTGAAGAGTATCCAGCCATGGTCAGAAAATGATTTTTTCTCGGATACCCTCCAGTTCTCTACTTTTAGGGATTCATTATTGCTAACTAAGGTAATATCGATCACATCTTCCCACCCGGGGAATGTGTCCGAGCTCGGAAAAGTGAATGTTGGTGTGCAACCTCTGTTGCATACCGATAAGTTTGTATTTAAAATAAAATCAAAAAGTGACTCACCTCTTTCGTTAATTTCAGAGCTACCCCACAGGGTATGTCTGGCATTTGCGTCGCATCCAACTAATAAGTTTTTTCCTGTGGCTAGGATAAGCTCTACCAGTTTAGTTGACGGGGCTGGTTCATCATGAGGCAGATACACCGAACTGATGTATATCTCCTTGCCGTCATTTTGTTCCACCTTTACCACGGTAATATCCTCAAAACTAAAATTAGAACAAAGGTGTGTATTTATATGTTTCTTAACCAAAATACACGTCCTTGGCTTACCTTTATCTATATCTACAGGCTTGTAGAATAGGCTATAGTCTCTGTGATTAAGACCTCTTATTCTGGAGGAATTAATCCAGGGTTCTTGGATTAAGGCAATGTCGATGTCTTCCTCCCTTAGGAAGATCATCAGGTTGTCCGAGGCGCATCTCGAGTGCTTGAGATTAACCTGGACAACCTTCATCGCCTGCTGTTAGTGCTTCTGCTCCTGTCTCTTTGGCCAGAGACATCTCCTCGAGCAGGTCGCTTGCTTAATCCATCTCGTCAAGCTCATCACTATCCGCTTGGAAAATTTTGAGCTTGGCGAGACGGATGCCGAATCTTAATTTGTACTCTCGCTTTTCCAGGGGCACCAGGCTTTCCTTGTTTATTAAGAGAAGGAAGGACACATTGTTTTTCTGCAGCTCCGTCGTGTCCTTCTCCTTTTTTATGACAGCCCAGTTGTCCATCGGGACATCTGGGTTGTGTAGCTTTAAGCACTTCAAGAGTTTCTCCCCCTCAATGTCTATCCTGGGCAACCAAATGCGCGCCCTAGGTCTCCCAGGAATCTCCTTAGCTGGGATTAGGCCAATCTTGGCCTCCTCCCAGGTGTCACTAATTCTAGCGACACTGCTGCTCAGGAAATCCAGGGAAAACTGATCTTCGCACTTGATTACCCGGTAGCCCCTGACCACCTCGGACGAGTCAAAGCAAGGGAGAATCCCTGAAGTGCTCTCAAGAATATGGTTAATGACTATCGCTGACAGTTCCGCTTCTATTTTCACCCATAGCTCGGGTGAAACTTTCAGATTACTGGCTTTTTTGTCAATGATTCCGACATTTAAGTGACATCTAACTATGTCACTTAACTTCTTCGCAGACATCTTTGGTTTGTCGCTGGTCTCCGTCTTGGCGACCTTGGTTCTTTGTGCGCCTACCCCGGACTCATCTTGAGACCTGTTTCTCTTGGTAGGTCGCACCTCAGGATCTGCGATTTGAGCTTCAAATCTCTGCACGATCCCGGCATTAATAAATTTAAAAGAATTATTTTAATTATTTTAATTAGAAGTTAATTTTTTAATTTAATTTAACAGGCTCAACGAACACAAACCTTAACCTATCCCAATATTTAACCCAGTTTCAATTTTAATATTTCCTCTTTCGAATGACTTCAAAATACATAAGTATAATAAATCCATAATTTTTTGGGGTACACATACATCAACCATTTTAGATCAACCATTATAATACACGATTTTTTTTATGCATATAAACTAAAATTTTAAATTTTTTCTCTAAGTTAAAATTGCAAATTGTTTGAAGCCAACCAAGAATTTATTTATCCTATATTACGTTTCATTATAATATCTAAATTTTTGTTGTTCCTAATGAAGAAAATTATATATATACATACATATATATAAAATGATATATATATATATATAAAATAATATATATATATATTATATATATATATATCATTTTTATATATATATTTTCATATATATATATTGAAAAACACGTTTTATTCGTTGAATAGTTTAAACAAGAAGAAGGAATTTTATTTTCAATAATAAGTATACAAGAAATATTATAATAGATAATAGAGTAAAATATATTAATACCAAATTAAACTCGACTTGACATCAATATGCTTCGTTCTCTTAGGAATTTCTGGATTCTCTACCAGCTTTATAGCACTTTGATTATCCATCAGCAATGTTGCTGATATTTGATATTTTGGTAATAATTCAGTAATTAGTCGCTTCAACTAAATAATTTCTTTAACCGCTTCTGAAGCTGCAATGTATTCTGATTCAGTGGTCGATAATGCTACACATTTTTCTATTTGTGATTGCCAGGAAATAGCACCACTTCCAAATAGGTAAAAATATCCACTGGTAGACTTTCGTATACCAATATCACCAGCATAATCGGCGTCACTGTAGCAATTTGCTGTACTTCCGAATAACGGGCCCGAGCTTTTAAGATGACGTCATTACATAACGGTACTTTATGACATCAGGACTCCGAAAAATTATGTCATTTTAACCGCAAACGCCATCTAGTACCCGAAAAATGCATTACAAATTAAAAAAAAAAATCATATTTTTGCCATTTTCTCCTTAACGGTAAATTGAAGGATCCCAATTTTTTTTAAATTGTAGCTAATGAAATTCCCTATATTCTGAAAAATTTTAATTATTTTTTGAAGAAGTCGTCTAAAACTGCAAATTACTTGATATAAAGGTGTAGTGAATATTTTACCGTTATTTTCATAACGTTAAGCGTTAACTGGATTTTTTTTATTTAGTTTAGTAGAGCAAAGCTTCAGAATTTTTTTTAAGTCAACTTGTTCTAACAAAAGTATTCTTTTGTTAGATACCTTTTCCGAAAAGTTTTTTTACTTCTTAAAAAAATAATGGTTGTATCGAAAAGTTCTCAAAATTGAAAAATGCATTTTTTTTGCCCTTTTTTATGATTTTCATAACGGTAAGCGTTAACTGGATTTTTTTTATTTAGTTTAGTAGAGCAAAGCTTCAGAATTTTTTTTAAGTCAAGTTGTTCTAACAAAAGTATTCTTTTGTTAGATACCTTTTCCGAAAAGTTTTTTTACTTCTTAAAAAAATAAGGGTTGTATCGAAAAGTTCTCAAAATTGAAAAATGCATTTTTTTTGCCCTTTTTTATGAGAAACGTCATCTACTAGGCCTGGAACTTTTCTCTGTAGTATGTAAATTTAATTACCTTATATATTTGTTTTGTGAAATTATTGCTTATGTAAACATGAATCAAAACGAATTAGGGTCCCAAAATTTTTTTGTTTTTTTAAATAAAAATTCCAATTTTCCTATAAAAAAGTGAGCTAAATTAGATGGAACTTCATATTTCGTTGCCATTTTTGATTTTTTTTTGAGAAGTTTTCAGTTAAACCCTTAATTAAAATTTTTTTTTCAGAATATAGGGAATTTCATTAGCTACAATTAATAAAAAAATTTATTATTTTATTTTATTAGTTTATTTTATTATATACAGAATTATTGGTGTGTTTCTTATTTAAATCTGTAGATCGACTAGATTTTTTAAAATCTGAAATCAGATTAATCTGGCTAGGGAAATAAGAAACAGTCAATTTCTTTAATGTTTTTCATTAAATATTACTTTTTATAATATTTTATTTTATTACAAAAAATATAAATAATTGAAAAAACATTGGTTAAACAAATTATTGAGATATGACATTAAACTAAAATTAATTAATTCTTAATTAATTAATAAATTTAAAAGAATTATTTTAATTATTTTAATTAGAAGTTAATTTTTTAATTTAATTTAACAGGCTCAACGAACACAAACCTTAACCTATCCCAATATTTAACCCAGTTTCAATTTTAATATTTCCTCTTTCGAATGACTTCAAAATACATAAGTATAATAAATACATAATTTTTTGGGGTACACCTACATCAACCATTTTAGATCAACCATTAAATACACGATTTTTTTTATGCATATAAAATCAAATTTAAATTTATTCTCTAAGTTAAAATTGCAAATTGTGCGTTTTTATCAATTTGTAATAAATTTATATAAAATTTTTGTATTAAAGATCATATTTTTGCCATTTTCTCCTTAACGGTAAATTGAAGGATCCCAATTTTTTTTTAAATTGTAGCTAATGAAATTCCCTATATTCTTAAAAATTTTAATTATTTTTTGAAGAAGTCGTCTAAAACTGCAAATTACTAGATATAAAGGTGTTATTTTCATAACGGTAAGCGTTAACTGGATTTTTTTTATTTAGTTTAGTAGAGCAAAGCTTCAGAATTTTTTTTAAGTCAACTTGGTCTAACAAAAGTATTCTTTTGTTAGATACCTTTTCCGAAAAGTTTTTTATATAAAATTTATATCAAATTTTTGTATTAAAGAGTTTTTAGTATTACTTTAAAGTATAATAAGATTTTTATATATGAAGTGTATAAAAAAACGGGAAGTATAAAATAGGGTAACAAAATAAAAAGTCGTGCAAAAAGACTAAGTAACTTTAATTTGATATCAACTGTGTAAAGAAAGTGCAAATAAAATTTGTACTAACTTCACACAGGGAAATATAAAAACAAAGTAACGTGGTAAAAAATATTAAATTTTTAAACAAAAATATATAAAAAATTAGTATGTAATATTTGAAAATATATAAAAAATTAGTATGTAATATTTGTTTACATTTTGTATGGAGAAAAAAGCAACAACAACAATACCTGAAATTTATATAGCTCTTTTAACCATTTATTGTTGCTTTTTTCACCTGAGAAATAGTATAAATATATAAAAACTGACCTGAAAAATTGATTCAACAGCAATTGGATCCAATCCTATTGGAATATTGGATAAATTCCGGATAAATTTATCCAATATGTTCTAACCTGAAATGAAAGGAAAAAATATTAGGTTTGTCCATACAAGTTACGAAAAAATAAAATAGAAATACATAAACCAAATACATTATTTGATATAAGGATTAATTAATAATAATAATAAATACACCTACCTTAATATATTTAAATAACTTATCACAAAACTAAAAAGATGAAATGCCGGCATTTCATCTGTCAAAAAAACTACACAAATATACGACGAAACTTTATATTGTGTGACATTACAAGCCATGTACACTGTAAAATTTTTTTTCGCGATTTTAACAAAATTAATTAAAAACGCGTAAAAAGCTTAAAACGCTCGAAATTAAGCGTTTTAAGTTAAATTAGAAACTTGTATGAGTGGGAGTGAGACAATATGAGAAAAGGGGATAACTATAGAAATTTCGAGTAAGTGTGGCCCGCAACGAATTTAAGGGGTGTACACACGAATTTTTGTGCTCAAGTTAAGGGTGAGTAAATTATGGAAATTGCTCAGAAAATTATGGCGTACATAATTTACAATTTTTTGGAAAATTTTACATTAATAAATGTATATTATAACCTAAAAAATGGAAATCGTATATAAATTAAAGCAAAAAGTATTATATGCAATTAACGCGTAACTATTATAAAAAATACGATAAACAAACCCCGGGTTTGTCAAAAGCACATTTCCTCAAAATCGCCACATGTAGAACTATGAGCTATTCTAAAACAATGGGAATTCCTATACGTGCATATTGTGCAGTTTTAGTAGTATTTTCAATGTACTATAATATTGTGCAGTTTTAGTAGTAAATATTGTGCAGTTTTAGTAGTATTTTCAATGTACTATACATAGGAAAGATAAAAAATGATATGGTAAATATAGGTAAAAAATGTGTTCCTGATTTTATTAATTTTTTTTCCTTCCAAGTTTATTATTCCAACAAAATACATATATATAAACTTATCATTTAAGTTTTCCCTATTTTTGCTTTTAATTGAACATATAATGTGATATGAAATAATATCCAATATTCCCTTTATATAGCTCCTAAAAATATGCAAAATGTTCGTTTTTTGCAAAATTTTACATGATTAAGAATTTTGATTAATTATAAGTGTGAGGCAAATGACTATAATTTATTAATTAATGCACTTTAAAGAAATATAATTTTCGAAACTTTTCACAATATTTGTTTTTAAAAATATTGTGCAGTTATAATTTTACAAGTAAATTAAAAATGTAATTTTTTGATTTTCGAAGGGCCACAACGGAAAGGGGAGGGGAGATACGGATACAATTTTTTCACAGACTCTAGTTATTTTTTAGATATCTCTTTGGTACATAAATTTCAGCCTTCTATAATAAGCAGTTTGGAAAATACAGGGTGTTGAAAAAACTAAAAAAAGTTGTATGAAGATAACGGTATTTTTATACATCAAAGGATTAAATTTTAAAAAATTTGTTTATTTCACAAAAAAGATAAAAGATTTTCCTATCTTATGGCTTTTACAGACCTCAAAAATTTTTATTGGTTTAAAAGTTATTAGATGTTCATTATGGGTAATTTTCGAACTTGGAGGGGGAATAACTCAGAGGGGAAACGAGATAGAAGAAAATTTTGTTCTACTGGACCTATTATTTTATTACTATCTATCTATATTCAAAATTTTAACACTCTATCTTAAAAGATGTAGAAGTTTGTATAAATGGACGGACGGACGGACAGACGGATAGACGGACAGACGGACAGACAGAGTGAAACTAATATACACATTTCTTCCAATTTGGTTGGAAATGTGCTAAAAAGGAGAAATTTTAATTATGATCATTTCATATAATTGTAAAGTTATGTAAAGGCGGGAAAAATTACATAGCCCTGACAGAATTCGCAGGATTTTGAGCTATAAAAGAGGAGCGATGCGCAGAATCATCGTCCTCTTTCATTTTTCAAGCGTCAGCAAGATAATAATAAGGAACAATTTCGTGAGTAATTTAATAAAATTTATTAACAAAAATTTATTGTAGGAATTTAATCATTAAAAATAAGGTCAACAATTACGCATAATTTTTGTGGAAAGTTGTGACTGTTTTGCGGTGATTAAATTAGGGGCATAATAGAAAACAATAATACATAAAATATAATCTGGCACATAACAATAAATTTACTAACAATTTTGATAATTATATTTATATGGTTTTTTTTGTTAAAATTCAAAATTTTTTTTTTTACATTATTACAAGAAGGTTAAATTGCCAATCACGGTCGACATTTT